>WHYT01016655.1:217006-244684 GCA_009806455.1 Tetrax tetrax | reverse complement strand
TATGAGTACGTATATTTAGTTCAGATAATTGGCTAGATAGAGATACTCCTTCCAAAATGACTTCGTTGTTTTGTTTTGTTTCATTTTTCAAAAACCTGGTCTACACTAGAAGTACATGTAAACAAATATAAAAGTGTAACATTGTTTATTTCCATCATATAAAATCTCTGCTGGTGCAAGCATTTTTATTACTATAGTAGTAAAAATTTTAAGTGCTTTTTAAAATATTAAACCCAACTGTGAACCAGTTATAATTAACACCTTTAGATTTCTTTGCAAAACCGAAAGCTTCTCGGAGTTATCCGTGGATTTCTCTTTAGTCATTTTGTTGTGGTCAGAGGTCAGCGCAACAGCGTGTGCAGGATTTAGAGTGCTGGCCTTTTCTGTCGTTACGGTTTCTTTATGCAACTATTGTCTTCAGGCTTTGCTCACAGGGAGAGGAACAGAAGTTAGCCCATTCTACATTTGGTATTTTTCCTGGTGGTGCTCATATAACTGAAGAACTGTGTGGAATCAATTTTTCTTTCACTTTTCAATTAATGTGCTATAATAGTTTCCTTATTTTATAATTTCTGTTTATCTGGCAGCTGGACACTCTTACAACTTGTTAGCAAAACTAATTTAAAACATCTATTTGAACGATGATTTAAATAGTTAAGTGGAGACTTTGGGTTAAATAGCCTAAAGTAAGTCTCACTGTGCTTTATTATTATTTTTTTTAATAGCCGATCTCAAACCCATTAATTAAAGTCTTCGTGTATTACATTTAACACCTCCTACCAGCCAGGAATATGTATACCTTAGCTCCATACGGACAAAACTACCCTTCCCAACTTTTTGTGCGCTCATAAGGGGAACTGCTAAGGGTGCACTGGAAAAAAAAAATAAGCCAACAACTTTTGAGCATTGTTATTGTAGGGAATAGAATGTCAATAATAGTTAATTTTTGCTATGCAGCAAATTGAGCTATTTAATGTTACTTTTTCTGTTTTTTTTATAAATTACTTCAAAATTCAAAACTTAACATAGGTTAAACTTCAAGCTTAATTTTGAACCATTTCTTAATGGTTCATTTAACTAAAGAATATAATTTAAACTAAAAATAACAGCTACTTACCCATTTTTCTAATAGTGATATATATAGGAAGGACCATGAATTTTTTTTAAAAAGCCGGAGCTTTTCTTGCCACAGGTTTGATCATGCATAATTTTAAGAAATCCCGTCTTGAAGCTTTTGTTTTCACTGAAGTCTTTTAGTTTCTGTACAATTTTAACTTTGGATATTTTTTAGGTTCTGCCATTATAATTGCATCTCCAGTACAACCTGTTTTGCAAGGAATGGTGGGAATGATACCTCTCTCGGTAGTAGGACAAAACGGAAATACGTTTTCAGCACCTACCCGCCAGGTAGCGCATCACAAATAAATCTTTGTCTTTTCAAAATTCAAGCTGAAGTGATAAGGAGTCTTCTGGTGAATTTTAATGGAAATTATGATTCTTTCAAGGTTCTACATATGCCTGTAGCTAATCCAGTGTGCAACAGAAGTGTCCCAAAACTTCCCATCCCTCCCAAATCACAGAAGATTCCTGGAGCAAGAAACAAGACTAATACAGGTACCCACCTTGTGTTCTTGAGAAGGGCAGAAGAAAAGTGGGGCTCTACAGACATGTCAGTTCTGAGTAATAAAGTTTTATAAATACCAGTGCTCCTCTGCCAGGTAACTGCTGGGATAGCTTTGAGAGAGGTCTGTAACCTGTAATTAGTAACTATATTTGCTCAATTTACAAATAAGACTCCCAGCCTATAAAATAATACCAGATTTGAGATCAAGCTTATTTTGAAAATTTAATGTTGTAAGGCTCTAATGCAGTTAAAAAAAAAACATACTTTTCTTTATATTTCTGGTTATTTTTCATCTCATTGGTTGTAAGTACAGTTTACTGCTGCATGAAAATGAAGCCACATGGAAATACAGAAGTTAGTAGAAGAGTCAGCAATTCTAAGCATTTATTAAGGAATATATTTAATAGGAGGGTCACATACTTATACAAAAAATGCACTCTATCTATAGTTTTCTCTTTCCTATTTCAGCTGTACACTTCTGCATATTTATTGGAGACCTTGCTTCTTTAAATAGTAAATTGAAACAAGACTGGAGCTAGATTAATTTCTCAGTGTTGGGAGGGAGTAAAGAAAAATAATTGAGTTATAAGAACAACTTATAAATTAGCCTATCTACCTTTTTTAAAAAAAAGTAAGCTTACACATAAAAATGAATATAGACTGAAATTGCAAGCTAAGAAGAAAGCTAGGATGGTGTAGTTGGTCTGCATTCTGGTTTGCTGGTGGATAACTGGGTTCCCTGTGGTTATTTCCCTTCTACTTAGAAATCCCTGCTGTGCATTTGTAAGCCAAGCTTAATTGGTTTTGTCTTGCCAGGCCCGTGTATTATCTAAGTGTAGACAGCAAGCAAGCTTCTTGTTTATACTTAGTTGGTCACCTTTGCTAATCTATTAATCTGTAAATTTGACAGTCACAAAAAAGTTGCAGAGTTTTGTTGCTGGGTTTTTCTGTATCGGTTCTCTGTCGGGTGAAATGTCATAGAACGGCTGAGGTTGGAAAAGACCTTGGAGGTCACTGAGTCCAACCCTTCACCTAACCCTGCCAAGTCCACCGCTAAACTGTGTCCCTAAGCACCACATCTACGTGTCGTTGTACTAGCTGTGAGATGGTTTACTCAAAATACTGTAGTTTATTAATGCTTCATCTGTTCTTCCAGGAAAACTGGTACCAAGTGTAGCTGAGCCTTCGACCCATGCAAATTCTCGAACACAAAGGTCAGTAGTGCTGTGTGGTCAAAGTTGCTTTCTCTTTCCTGCCGTAAATTTCTCCGTACTGTACTGACTGGGAGGAGGACAGCTTTCTGAACAATGGATAAGCAGTACCACCCCCCCTCTTTTTTTTCCCCTCCTGTCTCTCCACTAGGAGTTTTGGTGCAGATGTGTATTAGTACTGGTGCAGCGATGTATTAATGACAGGCCTGTGCTAGAATTCTGCTGGGACTGTTCCTCTGTTAATTTTGTGTGGCTTTGTGTTCATTTTCACTCGTCTCAATCATCAAATAAAAATTGTTTGAGCAGAGTCCAAGCGAGCAGAAATTACCTGTTACGTTTCCTGCTACCACCTGTACCTTCTTTATCATCTCAAAGGTGCCAAATTTACCATCCCAAAGTTAATCTGACTTTTCCTCTTATAAACCATAAGGGCTTAATCTGCAGGGGCAGACTCTTACTTGCACAGATGAATATGCAGAAGCCTCTCTCAGAAATGCAGCATAAGGCAGGAAGAGGGCACAGACATAACATTCCAGACTACCTAACTGTTCTTTGTTTCATACCTTTTTGTCATCCTTTTTGGCCTTCTCTGAGCTTTCTGCAGTTGTCATCCCTTACTCTTGGCCATTGTGTGTTGATAAAATATTTAGAGAATGGAGAGAGCTTTAATCAGCTGTTTCGAGGGGCAGGTGGGGACTTTCAGCCAGCTAAAATGAACTTGCCTAGTAAGAACAAGTATGTTGCTAAGTCTGTTCATCTCATTTTCAGGACTGCAAATTCAGACAAGCTGATCACTGCAGAACTAGGAAGGAGAGTGGAGGAGAACTTACCTGTTGCACCAGTAGAGAGCACAAGTTCAAATTCAAGACAAAGTGAAAGTCACAGGAGAGTGCTCTGCTTTGATAGCATCCTACCTGCTCCAGGAGGGAACACCCAAATTCAGACTACTAAGAATTTATCCCAAAAAGAAAGAAATGAAAGCACTTCATTTGCTGTTGATTCTGCATCATCCTCTGCTAAGGCACAGGTGGCAAAGAGAGAGAAGGATAAAACGTTGCCTAGAATTCTGTGTAAGCCAGAAGTTGGCAGCAACAGAAGCGCATCTGCGAAGGAGCCACAGCCTGAGCGGAAGGTGGCAACTGCAGGGCTTCCATTAGATCCCTTCCACAAGACTACAGCAAATAAAGAAAACGAATTGCGAAGGGATACTGATGAAAAACAGAAGACCCAGGACACTGCCAAACTCTCAAATGGCCAGCAAAATGCCAGCTTATGGAACGAGAAGACAGTTGCTTCAGTGCAAGAGCTGAACAAAAAGCAAGGGTCACTGTCAAACGGGAATGGCAAATCTTCAGCGTCCGTTTCTTTGTCTTCAAAGGAGCCAAAGCGAGAACCAGCTAAAGTTTCCAGCCAAGGCCTTTGCCTGCCCAGTCCGTTCACTAAACAATGCGTGGAAATGTTGCAAGACATTCAGTGGCACAGCCCGCCGAGTAAAACAGTTGAAAATGGAGAATTGCCCGTACCCCGTACGCCGTCCGGAGTTGGGGACAGGCACACAGAAGATACTACGGATAGCGTACGGACACCAACCTGTCGGCGCTTCAGCGAGGACAGCGCGACCCCCAGGATAATGGTGCCCCCTGCAACGCCGGACTTGCCCGCTTGCAGCCCAGCCAGTGAGACAGGCAGCGAAAACAGTGTCAGTATGGCCGCTCACACGCTGATGATACTGTCGCGGGCGGCTATCGCGAGGACTAGCAGTGCCACCCCCCTGAAGGACAATACTCAACAGTTCCGATCTTTAAGGAGCACGGTAAAGAAAAGGAAACTAGAGGACTTGAATGAGGGCGAGAGGAATTCTCGTTCTGCAAATAGAAAAGACGTTCAAAGTTCTCCAACACCATCAAAAAAGAAGAAAATAAAGGCAAGTACAGGCATTTACTTCTTAATTTAAAATACTAGATATCTATTAGAAGTCTCTCTATATATGTTATCTATAGTGGGGTGGTTCAGAGGTTCTGTTTAGATTTGTCACTTTTCATAACTTTGCCTCCTGATCCTACTCTGAACTACTAACAGTTTTCGTAAGATTAGAATATCTTCACATGGGTACCCACAAGTAACTCCTACTGACTTTCTGCACATCCTTAGGAAAATCAAATTCTTTCTCTTAAAACATGAATGAGTTTCTGAATTCTAACTTCAGACTAAGTTTCTAGGTGGAGCGTAGGAATTAGGCCAAACTCAAACTAGGCCTTACTAGAATTTAGGCTATTCTTGCATCCTCCTTTACCACCAGGACTAGGAATCCCCCTTTTGTGTATTCCCAGTCAGTCTCCAGCACCATGCCTTTGACTTGGGCATTTAATGGCAAATAACAAAGGTGTGAGCCATGAACAGGAGGTGTATGTAAACAGTCCGAAAGGAGACACCCTGTAGGTTTGTAATTCACCATGTTTAGTTGTAGCGTACTCCTGAAACGCGCTCACTTACTCGCACTGCGGATGTGACAAGAGCCAAGAGGCTGTGCCCCTCTGAACTCTGGGTGGGCTCCTGCTGGAGCTCCAGCTGCTCCTGTCCGGGACTGTGCCGCTTCCACCCTGGGGGCCGGAATGTAAGCGTGTGCTTGCTGGGTGAGCTTTGTGCAGTCACATCTACAAAGTAGATGGAAGGATGAGGAAGCAGGAATGCTTACAGACTCTTCTGCATCCCCAGGCTCTTTGTATTTAACACAACTGTTCTGTTCTTCTCCTACAGAAAAAGAAGCTGCCAAATTCTTTTCCAGCAGGAATGGATGTGGACAAGTTCTTGTTGTCTTTGCATTATGATGAATGAAAAAAAAAAAAAAATAGTTGAACTGTGACTAAAGCCAGGTGGTGTTATGCTGAGGTGTTGCATGGGAAGAGAAGTTAATTCTAGAGGGTGAGTTGCACTTTCCGTGCACTGACGTTTCACTTTATAGCAAAATCATGCTGTTTCTGAAGCAGGTTGCTAAGTGTAAATATCATTGAGTTGGCACATGTTTATTTTTGAAAAAGCACTTGCGTGATTATAGAGCCATTTAATTTGCAAAATTGTAAATTTGTATAAATGTAATGTAAGAAAAGTTGTATGTTTCCTGTTACACCACGTTGTCTGTGTTCTGCTGCATTCTCTCCTCGCCGCCCTGAGCCGCTTACCCGGTTTGTGAAAAGGTTGTGAACGCGAAGGCTGCGTCTGTAGCTCGCTGTTCCGACGGACAGCTCACCGGGCCCCTTCCCCTTGTCGAACCCAAAGGGACTTCACCTTCAGAGGCAGCTGGCTTGTGCTAACACTGTTCTCATAACTGTCAAACCCACCATTGCAAGGCTTGGAATGAGTTAACAAAAATACCAGTAACTAAAGGTAAGGTCAGTAAAACCTCCAAAAGTATTTCTCATCTAATAAAGCTTTTCCCAGCTACTCTTTCAGAGAAGAACTTGAATTTGGATCCGTCTCATCTCTTCACAGGATTTGCTGCATCAGATGTTGTTGGAACGTAAAAGCTGTTTTCAAACAACGTGCTTCGGTGTGGGTTAACCCCCGTATCCGTACCCTGAATACTGAAACTGTAGTGACAGCCAGACAAGACTTTCAGCGTGTTCTAGTGCCAAAGTAAATTCTTTTATCTGTCATCTGTGCTGGGGAGAAAGTGTTTGTTAGTATCACTTATGCTTTTGGCCAGACATGGCAAAATTTGCATCTAGTCTTTCTTTAACATAGAAGTTGTCAGAGCTGTTATACAAGCTCACTTCAAAACAGGTACAGGAGAAGCTCAGCCTACATTTTAGTAATAATTAGCATGGTTGAAAGTTACCACACTAAGCCTTGCTCCAATACTGCACCATTTTTTCTACTGGTATTTCCTCCGTTGTTCTCAAATTGTTGAGGTCTTAAAAATGCAAGTTTTCTTGTAAGAGATCTGTACAGCAAGAGGGCAATGTTTCAGATGGTATACAAGGATTCCTAAGGAACCAATATTATGCAGTAGATGTTTATATTAAACCCATCCAATAATTAAATACTGCATAGCATTTACCGCTTGAATAAATATTTTCATTTTAATAAAAAAGTGTGTGTCTTGCTTGAAAAGTTGATCAGTGTTGTGGTTGAACCCAGCAGCCAGTTAAACACCACACAGATCCCAGAATTGGAGTAAAACTCATAAGTTGAGACAAAGACAGTTTAATAGGCCAGAAAAGGAAGGGAAAATAATGATAAAAGAATAAATATACAAAACAAGTGATGCCTAGCCAGTCCCCAGGCACCAATCCCCCCCAGCTCATAGGTACATTTCTGGCTGTAGCTGTGCACCCCCAGCCTCCTCCCTGGCAGGGCAGTAGGAGAAGCTGAAGAGAGCTTGACTTGGTGTAAGCATTGCTCAGCCTGTGGCGTCAACATTATTCTCATCTAAATCCAGACCACAGCACTCCGCCGCTACTCAGAAGAAAATTAACCATCCCAGCCGAAACCAGGACAATCAGTCATTTTTTTTGAGATGAAGAGTTCAGTATTAAACACTAAGTTCTAATAGCAGCAATTCTCAGAATGGCAAAACAAGTGTCTTTTTGCTACACAGTGGCATTTTATGCTTAATGATATTCTGACAGTTGATACCTGACGTTTTTAAGCGGATTTGCTATTTATTTGAAACACAGCATAGCTCTTTCATGGGACAGCCCTATCCACCGTTGTCTCTCTGTCTTAATTCAGGTGGTCTGGTAATTCACAGCTTCAGTATGATCAGGTCAGTTACACTGGCAAAGGAAGAAGCATCTTCAGTTCCAAGCTGCTGTCTTAGAGCAAATAATTTTTAGAGCACAAACAAAGGTTAGTTTGCTTAGTGTGCAGCATTAAAACCCCACTATTAATGTGCTATGTCTACAAGTACGTTCCTTCCCAGAAGAAAGAGGGCAAGTATTTATTCCCCCTACTTTGGGGAGGGAAATGTAAGGACCACCAGGGGTAAAGATGACTTCCTCTTGAAATTAGTGTCAAAATCAGAAAGCAGTTGTCCTAAATCCCAGTTAAGTGTTTGATGTTTTTCCTTTGTGAAAAGGGGGAGGCAGGAATAGGTGAAATCGCTGCTTTTCAGCCCCTGGTGAAAAGCCTGCCAAACAAACTGCATGAACTTCTCCCTGAAGTCTTGAACAAGAGTCATTCCAGGAAAGGAGTTTCCTGTCTCCCCCTGCTTGCCATGTGAATGCTGAGCCCTCTACTCCTGAAGACTTCACTGAATTCAAGAGCACAGCCAGCCGTTGTGCAGCTCCCAGTGAAGAAGCAGGAACAGCAGCTTAGGCCATTTCAGTCCTGAATCTGCCGCTACTTAAAAGCCTATTGCCAAAACCGTACGCGACAGAGGTACGAATGAGCAAAAACAACGGCAGCGTTTTGAGGCCCTGTTAGCACTTTCATGTGTACGTTACCCCACCACCACGTCAGGCTGGGGGAGTGCTACAGAAGGGCTCCTCTTCTGCATTTGACCTGGCTTTGAGGTACGCAACAGCAGAAAGACAGCTTTTGAGTAAAGTTATTTTTTTTTCCATTAAAATCACTCAGTAGTTAGGAAAGTGAATCAACAAGACAGTAAGAAACCAGCTGCTTCTAGTAGCAAGCTGTGTGAGTTACCAAGAGAATTCACTTTCAGCGGCATTGGAGAAACCATGTCGGTGACAGAGGAGCCACAGTTAGCAAACATTCTTTATTGTCAGGTCTCAAGACATTATCAGAATTTGACATTTATTTGTACTGTATAAAAACTTGCACTGAGTCTAAGTAATAAAAGCCCAGTTGTCTGTATCAATCATCAGTGATGCTTTAAAAAAATCTCAGAATAGCAGTTAAGACATTCATTCACTTACTGATAAATAAGATGTAACAGGTACCACTCGTTATTTTGATCAGAGAGCGCTTAAGGCTTTGTTTCCAATGCTATTTGGACCTACAGCTTCTCTATCAGTATTGCGGAAGCACCTCCTCCTCCATTGCAAATTCCTGCAAGACCGTATTGTCCTTGTTTCAACACATGGGCCATGTGAACAACAATTCTTGCGCCAGACATTCTAAATAAAAGAAAAAAAAAAGTTAGTTTAAGTTAGTTTAGTTTAGTTAGTTAGTTACTTTAAAGGAAATTCTTTATTTGACCCACACAGGACAGCTGGCAGAATTAGTACTGAGTTGCTGGAAGGGAAAAAGCCCCCACCAAAAAGACCAATCAAACCCTTTCATCTGCATTTAGATGCAACATGGGTTATTTTTCTCTAGCTACAGGACTTAATCTTGTACATATACAAGCAAAAACTCCCATGTTTATCTAAAGTTTCTTCTGGAAAAGCAAATCGCCTCTAAGTCAGTCTGTATGTTATGAAGTATCTCTACGTGTAGCAAAGCAGGTACCAAATCTACCACAAAAACCAAGTTGATAGTAATGATTAATTTCAAACAGTTTCTTACTTGCTTACGACTTGATATACTGCAGTATGCTACTTTGACCCACATAATGTGCAAAATCAGACATTTAAATTCTGTCATTAGACTGTTGAAATTAACTTTTAAGACAAAAAAAATAATAAAAAAAAAAAAATCAATATTTCCTTCTCAGAAGCAGCTGATATTCCAAAGGAGATGTCAGCATGTCTTGCAGGATTATGCCTGGATTAGAGCTTTTTAGGAACCATGAAGAACTCCTACTTGCTCCTGATGTACACTGTGGATATTTCACATCTCTATTTACTCAGAGGATTTGAAATGCGTTTCTCCTCACAGACGCAGACCCTGCAGGATGATCACCCGCAGGGAGGATTACTGGGATCTGCAGGGAGGATTACTGGGATCTACCTCGGTCGTGAGTAGTTACAGCTGCTGGGGAGCACAGCAGGTGATCTGACTCCTCTAACCAGGTGAGAGGAGTCATCGAACAAAAGACCCACCAGCATCCCCCAGACTGCCCCTGGCTGCTGCATTAGGAGCTCGGAGACTTTGGAGACACTGCCAAAAACGCTTTGACAGGACCTGGAATTTCACTTTGCTGATGTAAGAAAAATAGAAGTCCCTGTACCATATCCTTAGCTATTTTCCTAAGTTTACCTGTACGTTTCATTGCCTTAACTACTGGTTAATTGTTACTGGTTATTCTGTCATGTTAATAGTGATTTGGTTTTAGTACTTCATAAATCCACACAGCTATGGTAACAAGCCAGCTCTTTATAAAAGTAGGTGATGACTCTGAAGGGATTATGCTCTTTTCAAGGGACCTTGAAATTTAACACCCGAATTAAATCGCTTTGTACTTGTTAGCAAGTTTCTCTTACCCTTCCTACTTGCACTAAATTTGAGAATAAAGGTAAATATGTTAGCACTGTCTAGAAAACAATGGCTCAGTGCAGAACAAACACCAGTGTGTATTTTACCTACCCTATTGGATGTCCAAGAGAGACAGCACCTCCATTAATATTTACTTTTTGTGGGTCAATACCCAACATTTTAATATTAGCCAGCACCACGACACTGAATGCTTCGTTGATTTCCCACATCGCAATATCTTCTTTTTTCAGGCCTGTCTCACTTAGAATCTAGAAGTAATAATAAAAATAATTACTACTATGAAAAAATTAGGAAGCTAATTACAGAAATAATTAGGTCTATTTTGAAGTGGGTGATTCAGGCTGTCCGTAGTCCCTATGCTATACCAAGCAAGAGATTCAAGTTCACATTTCAAAACCTCTTGTCAGATGGGAAAAAGCAAAATCGAGGTACTGAAGCACAAACTTCAGTTTTCACAAAAGAAGAAATGGAGTACCCTATCCAAAGAGTATATTCTCACTACACTACACTACGACCGCTGCTACAGTAAGTACTGTGCAAATGTTCAGTAAGTACATTGAAAGCGATGCAGTATTGCCTCACGCCATACGCTTGTCTCTGGTTCCCTGTTGAACCAGTCTATACTGGTATAACCGTATTTATTTTCCCTTTTAGCCATACTAGCTGCAAAGCTTCAAAAGTGTAAACAAGCCCAAAGCTTGTGAAAGCAGTATGAAACAATATTCCAATTTAAAATACGTGTGAGAAGTTTGTTACTCTGAAAATACCTCCCTTGATCCTCTGGAAAACGTGTTCTTTGTATTTATGATGTAATTGTAATTTCAATCCTAATTACAGGAAGATCCACTGAGGAATGAGCAAACGATCTAGTGCTAGGGAAGTTTGTTATCTTTGAAAAAACACTCAGTCGTATTCCTACCTTGGGAACAGCATGTGCAGGTGCAATTGGGAAGTCAATAGGATCAACAGCAGCATCTGCAAAAGCTGTAAAAAATTGCAAAATCTGCTTAAAGACCTTTTGTTTTTCCCATACATTATTTTTATTTGTGCAAGCAGCAAACCCAGTCAAGGCAGAAAACTTCTGAATGTAGTGGTCCACGAAATAGATACACCTGAAGTTTAGTGCCTTAAGTGATCCACATACAAACATTTTCATATATTTAATATTATTCCATATGGAAAACTCCATTTATGATCAAAAGCATGCTGGTACAACACCTGACATTTCAACTGAGAAGATGCTGCCATAATGCCCAAGAGCTCACCTTTCCTGTCCCACGAACATCAGATAACCATCCAAACAGGACTCCCAGTCCGAAAGCGTGCTACGGGAGCATTTTCCAGGACTGTGCTCAAAGACTAGAAAAGACAAATCTTACCTACTATCCGCGCCAATGGTTGGACTTTCAGTCTCTTGGCTGCCTCTGCAGTCATCAGCACCAAAGCAGCGGCTCCATCGTTCAGAGTGCTGGCATTAGCAGCTGTAACTGTTCCTAGAAAAGGTGAAGCATTGTTTGAACCGAGGGGAAGCGAGACATAGCTCAGGATATATCCTGTTAATCATATTTTTTTTTTTCACCTTATGCCCTTGAACGTAAGGTCTCAACAATACAGTGATATCTGTTGCATCAAGTTAACTAAAAATGAGTTGGTTTAGTTTCATTTAACTTCGTATCTTTATCCGAGTGACGGTTTAGATCATGCCTTCCACGTCAGCTGCGCTGCTGGCATTAACACAGAATTCCAGCTCAAGGAACGTGAATGAGCCGCAGCTTCGATTCAGCCAGAAAGATTTATCAGTTACAGGTTCAGAGGAAGTAAGAGGCAACCACGTAGAGACACTGCAGCTCCCAGAGAAATGAGAGCTCATACTGAGTGGAGACCAAGGCACTGGCTAAATTGAAACCAACCTGTTTCAGTCTTTTTAAATGAAATGTCCAAAAGAGGTTTTCACTGGTTTACAGGTTCTTTATCTTAGCAGACATTTAAAAGTTACTGGACTACTGTGGGGCATTCAAGCTCTTGTGAACAGTACACTTCACTATCACAAAGTCTCTTTGAACTATGTAAAAAATTAAGCAGTTGATGATACAATATTTACCATTTTCTTTTTGGAAAACAGCTTTCAGCTTTGGAACTTTACTAAAATCAACACGTTTGTATTCTTCATCCTCTTTCACTTCTGTATCTGGCTTTCCTGAAATTCAGATTTAGTTTAGTATTTCATAGTACAGTCCATTCTTAAGACATTCTAACACTGTACTTTGATTAAATGCTGCCTTATTTAAACAACTTATTTCAGTAAAAATATGTAAACTTATTTATGCATGTCAAGAAATGGGCTTATGAAAACTAAAAAAAAAAAAAAATTCCTTAATCCAATTTATTCACAGCAAATCCATTTATAGTTCCCTCATGGCTGAATGAAAGGGACAGAGAATATACCTTTAAAGTAATTAACAAGGAATTTAAAACACATATGTCCTCCAGCCATACTAGCTAAATTCAGCATCTAGTCTTCCACTTGCATAGAAAAGGAAGATACAGTATGTAACATGAAAGAAAAATTAAAAAATAAAACCAGATCACAGGTCACTGCTGTTCATAAGAAATTCTGCATAACAGAAAATTCTTAGCTAATCTAAAATACAAACACATATATTGTACATATAAGTGTGTGTGTGTTCATGAGATCTGCACATTTAAACATAATTTTCACTAAACACAGACAATGTTACAGCTTTCAATGAGAAGCACAATTAATTTTATCACACCTTTCCATACTACCTTTTTTTGAAATAGTAACAGGAACAATTTCATTTTTCAATATTCCTGAATCCCAGGCTGTTTTGCTCTTAGTGTAAGAGCCTATGGCATAAGTGTCTTGTTCCTCTCGTGAAATAGTAAACTTCTTCGCAGTATTCTCAGCACAGTTGCCCTTGAAGAAAACCAGGCATGTTAGGTTTGGTATTTCTAAATAGAGGTGTGAAATAGAAATGTAGCTGAAAAAATTCAACCAGCAGATTTCCAGAATTGAATGTGACTAATAATTGCTGCCCCTTTCTAATTTACACAGTAATGATCAAACAGTAACTTCTGGTGTTGGAAATGAACTTCAGATTTAGAAAATGCTTTCTTGATCTAGATTATTAAAGCCATGAAGGAACTTCCCTGCAAGGTGGTTTTTTTAAAGTTAAAAAACTGCCTGCAAAAGTAAGTTTTAAAGTGCTTAGGGCTGAGGTCTTCAGAGACTGAAGATCATTGTCCCCCCACAGAACAGTATGTTCACATCACCTTAACTTGTGTTTTCATTCCATTATCAGCTTGCCTATTCCAAAGGTTACAAAAGCAGATCAATGTACAGGGCTTACTTGGCCTTCAGGATCTGATACTCTAAAAACTGTACAAACAAAAGCATGTATACCTTTTGTCTAATAACTGGAATGAAATAACTAGAGTGAATCAATCAAATCATTTTATATAAAGGTCAGTCATACAATCATAATTCATTATCAACACTGCCTAAATACCTGTTGACAAAATTACAAATAAATAAATACTCATTTAGTGAACCTGAAAGATTTGTTCTTAAACAGGTTTTGTTCCACCTCTTGTTTCTGTAGAAAACTCAGGAATCAACACAAAACCCTTGAGCACCATGTTCCTTCAAACAAGCAAGTTCACTTCTATGCAGTTAAAGAATTTAAAGTCTCTGTAGCACCGGCGAGTTAGTCTACTGCCAAAACACAGACAAGAGTAAGTTCCTAAAGGCATCAGGTACGCTTTCCTGATAGTTCTCACCCAGACTGTTAAGGTTTTTCCAAGCAACCTACAGCTGCTATAATAAAGACAAGAAGATTTGAAATATTGTCCCAATCTATTAAAACTTTGTGTATTACAACCAACTCCCAGAGTTTTTCCCCACACACAGGAACTAGCAAAGCCTCTATTTATATTCCTGTAAAAATCCTCACAGTCAAAATTCATTTTAGCTGAAATGTGTGAGTGGATTTCAACCAATAGCCTAAGCAGAGTGCACAGAAGACTGCAAAAAGAATAAATCACACACAAATCACACACAGAGGCCTGTATCAAATATAGGGATGACAGAATATTCTTCATGAGATGTTTTCCTGTAGAGCAGCAAGAACACTAACTGATCAGTCAATAATGCCCTACAGTTGTGAATCACCACAGGCAAAAGTCAGAAACACTCATAAACTGAATGCAGTCATTCTCATTTCAAACTGTTCTTCACTATCTTCCTATCAGCTGTTTTCCAAACCCATTCTAAGTCTGCAGTTGTTCGTCCAATTTAAGTTATCAGCTGATCAAAGATTAAGATATGTTATATATATATATATGTATTATATATATAATCAAAAGATTAAGATACGTACGTCAGGAGAGTGAAAACAAACACCAGAGCCTGCTGAAGCGTACAGAGTCGGTACCTTCAAACACAGCAAGTAACTCCATTGCTCTCTCCCACAAATAGAGCAATTTTTTTTTTAAAATCTCTGCTCTAGGCTATTCAGACTTCAGAGGCAGATACATATTAACACACAATTTGCTATTCTGCTTTGGTCTTCTGTCTAGCCCCTCCATTACAGTTACTACAGGAAGCCTGGAAACCAAAACTTTTTGCTCCTCACTTCCAAGTTTGCTAGATGAAATAGTTTGAGAATAATTGTAAGCAAGCTCTCCAAAGCTGCATCAGGTCTATGGTTGATACGTTAGTACTGTGCAGGAGTATTTACCATATGGATATGGTTATATGCATCTGTAAGCCCATCTTTTACTATCAGGTCTTCCAGCTTTACTCCTCCATAAGGTGTTGATCCTCTGCTCATTGTATAGGGAACATTAGACATGCTCTCCATTCCACCAGCAACCATTACATCCTGCTCAAAGGAAACAAGTTAAAATTATTTAAAGAGTAGTGTGTTCTCTACAATTTCTCGTAGCAGTAAGTATTAGCAAAAGCTTAAACATGAATGCTTTATATTTCTGAGGAGTCTTAGAGAAAGGAAAAAAAAAAAATATTTATGCACTTAAAAAGCAAACAGCAGGAAAAACAGCTGAAGACAGTTAATTCACCCTGACAGAACAACTGGACTTTTGTCTCATATGTAATTTTAGAAAGTTGCAAGAGCCATGTCAGTTCCTTGCACTTCGAAAGCTTCCAAGATACAGTTATAAATTTTACTTTAAATAGTTTATTTTTCTGTAAATTTCTCATTTTTGTTCTTCATTAGCAGCTCCGTATCCCTATGGAATAAGCAACAGTCAGAATCTAACAGCCCAACAAGAGACAGAGATGTACAACTACCTGCAGTTTTATGAAATCTTGTTTCATCTCACTATGTAAAGAGAGATTACAAACAATACAGTTTTATCATCTGAAAAAGCCAGCAAAAAAGGAGACATTAACAATTAATGATCACTGAACTTGAATTAAGCTGAATCATTATGGTTATTTATAAATTAGTATACTTCTCAAGCTGAGACAAAGCAAACAAAAAACCTACAAATAGCAAAGCTGTAAGGAGCATATATATACCTACTGTTCTTCAGGCTATACCCCCCAAATCCCTAGGATCTCAGGATGTCAAGAAGAGACACAGTTGTATTTAATGCCATATTTGAAATATGGATAAATGCAAGAAAAATACAAACACAGCACCGTAGGTCTTTGAGAGTTCAGTAGTGCTGTTAATATAAATACAAAAACATATTTTGCATCAAAAAAGCACTAAGAAAGAAAAAGATTAAAGCTTTTTTTTTTTTTGTTCATTTAATTCAGAATATATTATTATCTAGATCCACTAACAGTGATCTAGATAGAAGTAATAAAGAGAAGGAAAAAAGGAGAGAGACAATCTAGAAAGGCAGATAAATCCAAAAGGCAGCTGATATATGGAAGCAGCAGTAGATCAGAGGAACAAGAGTCCCTGGCATTTCCACTCCATAAAGTGAAAGACTTGGAGACAGAGGTAATACAACTGTTCATACAGTGATGTACACTGACTCAAGCCACTGGGAACCATCATTGACTTTCATACCACAGATACCTCACCGTCCGCAGCCAGGGAAAACAAATACCAACCTCCCATAATTTAAGAGATTAATAACTGGCCAAGTCTCTGCTTTTGCCAAGACTGGCAGCACAGCATGTATGATTAGCTCAGCTGAAAACTCCAGTTCTCTTCAAAGCTCACGGCCTGCATCTGTCAAACCAACCAAATGCACAACCACTCTCAAAGTCAGTGGATGTAAATTACCAAATCCAAACGGAGCTGTTTACACAGACACGCTGGGCCTTGTCCGAAGTCCAGTGACAAGACTTCCACTGACTTCAGCAGACACTGGACAGAGTGCTGACCTCTGCAGAGCAAGGCCAAAGCAATAAGTAGTTGCTTGACTCAGCTATACTATTATTTTCACAGAAGGAACAAGAAGACAAATATTTTACTTTTGTTCTAAACAAACAAAAAGAATAGTAAGTACACTTCTCATTTAGGAGCTACTTACTTTGTAAGCCAAAAATACATATTGAACTGACAATATTTTCATTTCAGAGAAGGGCAGACGTTGCCAAAACACTTCTGAGTATGGAGTTAAAAACAAAATTGAAATGTCTTTCTTCACATTCACACTTCTCCCATATTCTTTGCTGCACAGCATTTAACAGCTTGCTGAAAGTGGTGTATTCTCCCATTAAGTGATACTGGTTTTCCCCATTGTACAGAGAATGTTAGAACACAGGTGACAGGGATGAGCAATTCCCCTCCATCAAGCTCTGTTCAATGGAAACGCTTATTCAGCAACAATAGATTCTGCTTCTTCCAAAACAATTAAAAAAGCCTGAAAAGTCTTCAATGTACCTGGAAATAACATTGATTTAATATGTACGTTCAATTCATTTAAGTGTTTAAAGTGTCTGAAAGTCAAGATTAACTGTTTCATCAAAAACTAAGTCTATAAAAATTTCTTCAGTTTTTCAAACCAGAAAGCTTGAAAATTCCCTTAGCTATTTTTCTGGGAGTGGGGCAGGAGCAGTAGAGAGAGTACATAAATACTCAAAAAAAAAAAAAAACCTCCACCTTACCTGCTTAGCTCTAAAAGTACACCTGACAATTTCCAAACTATAATACTTAGGGGTTTTTTTCTGTTTTTAAGCCAAAGCACACTTACCTGACTATAAAATTAAGGTTGCATTAGCAAAACAAAGCCTCACTGATTAGCTTTATTATCCCAAAACAAAACACAGTCCCAAATCAAAGACTCATTAGTAGGTCAGGATCTACAACATTAGTTGTGTGTTTTTTCCATAAAACACTAAATTCACATACCTGACTCCCACACATCAGGCTTTGTGCTGCCATCATGATCGACTTCATTCCCGAAGCACAGACTTTATTGACAGTTGTAGAAGGAGTGCAGATTGGTAGACCTGAGTCAAAGAAGTTGTACAAACAACTGCATTATTTAAAGGGTAGGCTAACACTTTATTGGTGTTTCAGCAGTATGGGACCAATTATTATCTAAGCCCAGGATGTCTAGCTTGCATTATTCAGCCTGGCACGGCAATTTATCTACCTTCACCCCTAGTTACTATCCTTCTTGGAGACTCTTGCTGTTTCTCCCCTTCCAACAACAGACCCATGAGGAAGGAGCAAGCAAGTGAAGAATCAGAAAGACAGAAGATCAGGGAAGCAACTCCAGAACCATTCCTCCTCCTGACACCCCAGTCCCTGCCTCTAAGAAGCATTCAAGACTGAAAAGGCATAAAGAAGCTGTAGAATTTAGCAACTGGCAACAAAACAGATCCCAGAAGTAAAGGAACTCTAAACACATGCAATACTGACCAAAACCACAAGTGCAAGGTGTCAGTGTTATTCACACAGTTATTACTGAGGTATTATTGTTATTGCTCATTACAACAGCTTTGGGCTCTGCTGTGGGCAGCTTTGGCTGAAGGCCATTCCATCACTGCCTCTGCCCTAGGCTTGCTCTCTAGTATTATGGCTCTGCTACCAGCTCATCACCTCCAGGCCAGCAGCGAGATGTGGAAACTAGCCAGGGGAAAGAGAAGAGCCATATTCATCCCTTTGCCTCAGATGGAAGCAGCTCCTTCTCTTTCAAAAAGCACACGGCCAGAGCCAAGAGAGTATCCAGTTCTTCCCTGACCCACAGACTTTCCTAGAGTCATGCTAAGGTATGGAATCCCATCCCCACAGCAAAAGGGAGAACACCACCCAATACATTCATGCTGCAGTTAACATCACAGAGTGAATTCTCCCAGTCACAACTCCAGACTCCATGGGAAGATGACTGTAATGACATACTCTGATCTGCAGTTCAAGGCAACTCACTGACCCCTTACCCAATGAGGCTTAACAGTAATGATACACTGAAGAAAAAAAAGTCTATTTCACGAAAGATTCAAACAGCAGCATCCACCATCAGCATAAAGTGCTCTGGAAGTAGCAGCCTGGTCTCTGGTATGGTCTTCCCCAGGTTCTGCAAACACGAAACGCTGTGGGCAGGAACATCCATATGATGCATATGAAAAGGGATTCCTGCGGATGCACAGTTAGGCCCACCTACACCAGTACAGCAACACCCTTCACTCATCACGGGGAACGAGCACACACAGACTGCCTGACAAAAGGCCGGGCACCACCCTGCTTTAACTCATAGCTCAATAACCTACGCTGTCTGCATAAAGACAGAAAACCTTTCACCCCAGAACCCAAAGAATTAATACCTGCACCCAAGACTGCTTGTCTTGTTGGAGCTTGTCCTTGTCCAGCCTGCAGGACATTTCCCATATACGCCTCTTTCACTTCTTCTGCAGGGATACCTATAAAACAGAATTGTTTAGATTCAGGATTTTTTGCATGGAAGATGTAACTCCCTTTTATAAAGCTTCCCATTTAAGTTTTCTACCAAAGACTGATGACACGTGCCGCGTCCAACCTGAATGCCAAAAGCAGCACACAGGCCCCTACCGGGTGCACCCCAGATCTCTCCTCTCATATTGACGGGCCACGGTGAACTGGTGACCCCCACAGAAAATAATTCCTTTCTTACCCTGCAGAACAGTTAGCTAACTAAAGCAAACATTTCCAAGTCTCACTAGCCACCTGAGAAGCTCAATTTCCATGGATCTTTCCACCTGCCACAATTATGTCTAAACAGTTCTGTTCATTTGTTTCAGAGGGGCAAGGCAAGGCCACAGCTAGCTGCCACCAGACAGAAGAGGCCTTCTCTCCTGCTTTGAGGCATCTCTTGCAACAGCCCTAGCGTTCAAGTTCTTGTAATAAGCTGTTTAAAGAAGCCAAAGACTTAAGAGCAAGAAAACCCAGGACCTTCTGTTTACCAAGCAACATAAAAGACACAGACTGGTACTGTTCTGAGCCACTTCAGCTTTTCTTTGTCACAGAAAAAGTCTTTACATATACCTGCTCTGTCAATTGCTCCCTTAATTGCAATGGAACCAAGTTTAGTAGCTGGCAAAGACGAAAGAGATCCTTGGAAAGATCCAATCGGTGTCCTTACAGCACTTGCTATCACCACCTCCTAAGAGAAGCATGGAGTAAAAGTTACAGTCTCTCTCACATATGAACACATACGCCACTATTTTTAAAATGTATCCACTTTTACTCTTTCACTGGTGTCACAGCTTCCCTTTTATCCCGCAAGTGTTTCAGAGCACTAAAATAATGTTTATTAAGGCATGCAGCATTGGGAATAAACAAACAGATTGGTGTGCAGCTGCAGGAGTACAATCTTGGGATCATGGAGCCATGGTGGGATGGCCCCCACGGCCGGGGTGCTGCCATGCAGGGATATGGGCTCTTTAGGAAGGACAGGCCAAGACGACAAGAGGAGGGGGGTTGCCCTTTATGTGACAGAACAGCTGGAGTGCACTGAGCTCAGCCTTGGGATGCAGGATGCTTGCAAGCCTCTCAAAGGTCCTGGAGCAAAGGAGGGTTGAAGAAAACTGGTCAGCGTTCAAGGATTAGCACCTCTAAGCACAAGAGCAGTCCATTCCAACAAGCAGTAAGTCGGGTGAAAATGCCAGGTCTGCATGGATGACCAAAACTCATACACAGAAAGGAAGCATACAGAAGGGGGAAGTAGAGACAGGGAACCTGTCAGACACTGTCCGAGCATGCAGGGATGAGGTTATGAAAGCCAAAGCCCAACTGGAATTGAATCCAGGAAGGGACGTCAAAGGCAACAAGAAAGGCTTCCAAAAGCACCTAGGAAGCACAGGAAGTCTATGGAAAATGCGGGTCTGCTGCTGAAAGGGGCAAAGGACCTAGTGACAGAGAACATGTAAAAGTTTGAGGTACTGAATGCCTTCTTCCCTTCAGTCTTCACTACTAAGACCAGCCTTCAGGAACATCAGGCTTCAGAGACCAGGGGAAAGGCTGGAGCAAGCAAGATGCACCCTTGGTGGAAGAGGACCAGATCAGGGAACCCTTACGCAAACTGGACATACATAAGTCCACGTGCCCTCCTCAGATGCACCCACAAGAGCTGAAGGAGCTAGCTGATGTCTTTGTAAGACTCTCAATAATCTTGGAATGGTCACAGCAATTGTGAGAGGTGCTCAAGAACTGCAGAAAAGCAAGCATCACTCCTGTCTTGAAGACAGAAAAGGAGGAGGACCCAGGGAATCACAGACCAATCAGTCTCACCTCAGTCCCTGGGAAGGTGATGAAACAACTAATCCTGGAAACCATTTCCAGGAACACGAACAAGAAAATAATGATGAGTCATCAGCATGGAAGTCATGCTCAAACATCCAGATAACCTTCTCCAATAAAATGACTGGTTTGGTAGGTGGGGGAGAGCCCTGGACATTGTTTGTCTAGACTACAACAAGGCTTTCAACACTGTCTCCCACAAATCCTTAGACAGAAGGTAATGAAGTATGGGCTGGATAAGCAAACAGTGAGATAGACTGAAACCCAGCTGAACAGCCAGGCCCAGGGGGTAGTGATCAGTGGCACAAAGTCTAGTAGGGGGACAGTAACTAGTGGTGTTCCCCAGGGGTCAATACTGGATCCAGTCCTGTTTAAGATCTTCACTAATGATTTGGATGATGGGACAGTGTACTCTCTGCAGATTTGCTGGTGACATCAAACTGGAAGGAGTGGCTGATATACCAGAGGGTTGTGCTGCCACAGAGAGGGACCTTGACAGGCTGGAGAAATGGGCTGATGGGAACTTTATGAAGTTCATCAAGGAGAACTGCAAAGTCCTGCACATGGGGAAGAACAACCGCAGGCACCAGGACATGCTGGAGGCCAGCCAGCTAGAAAGCAGCTTGGAAGAAAGGGACCTGGGGATCCTGGTGGACACCAGGTTGACATGAGCCAGTAACGGGCCCTTGCAGCAAAGAAGGTGAATGGTATCCTGGGCTACATCAGGCAAAGTGTTGCCAGCAGGTCGAGGTAGGTGATCCTTCCACTCTACTCTGCCCTGGTGAGGCCACACCTGGAGTGCTGCATCCAGTTCTGGGCTCCCCAGTGCAAGACAGACATAGGCAGACAAAGGGCCATGAAGACGATTAAGGGACTGGAGCATCTGACGTACAAAGAAAAGCTGAGAGAGCTGGGACTGTTCAGCCTGGAGAAGAGAAGGCTCAGGGGCACCTCATCCGTGTATGTAAATACCTGGAGGAGGGTGCAAAGAGGACAGAGGCAGGCTCTTTTCAGTGGTGTCCAGTGACAGGACCAGAGGCAACAGGCACAAACTGATACACAGAACGTTCCCTCTAAGCATCAGGAAACACTTTTTCACTGTAAGCATGACTGAACACTGGAACAGGTTGCCCAGAAAGGTTATGGAGTCTCCATCCTTGGAGATACTCAAAAGCCCAGGTCCCAGCATAACGCGTAAGCAGTAGTTTAAGACACGGTATGATAATCAGCTCTATGCCTAGTAGACCCTCAAAACAGATTTTACCTCTTAGCTTTACTGCTACATCAGCATGTCTACCTGCTAACTCTGTGAGAGTAACATGAGGACCTGGCAGCAAAAAGATGCCTATTTCAGACCTCTGGCTGCCCCAGACTACTGAGCTATTGAGAAGAAGCAACGAATACCTCCAACTGTGCTGGTTTCGGTGGAAGTTAGACACAGAGCTTTATAGGGTCTCATCATGAGTTCTTTATTTAGAGAGACATGCAGAGAAAGAGAACACTAGAAAAAAATTAACTCCCTCTTAAAAGAAAAACAAATTATACTTGTTTAAAACTGAGAAGGGCTGTCTGTTTCTGTAACCTCTTCTTCATCATGACCGACTTCAGTGATAGTAACATACATCTACATTGTAACAGCAAGTTGCAGGCTAACACACAAATAATTTCCAAGGGATTAGTTGGCATCAGCTGTATTTCCAGTCACAGGCGTACAGATGCATGAAGCTTAAGTTAGCTGGCACACTTCTAAACAATTTTGTCCAACCCCACCTAACAATTAGCAAACCAAAATAAAGGAAATCTGACTTTTATTCCAGATTTTGCAGCAAAATGTGACTTGGGCACAAGCCACATTGTCCTCAACGCAGATTTTTTTTTTTTGTGATACCTTTTTAAAAAAGTTCAGTGATTTATAGCAGTCAGATGGTGCTGTATACTTACATTTAAAGTACGCTGCGATGCATAGCCACGGCTTGTATACTTCAAAGCCTGAAAATAAGAAAGTCCTTAGAATTTCATATCAACAAAGCCAATGTCATGATGTTTCAGTAACATATCATTTTCATAGAAGTCATTATTTAAAAAGTAATATCTAAGAGACATTGAAGAACATTAAATTAAAAATCATAACCTGCCTTTTAAAAAAAAGTGTAGTCTAGTACTCAATCTCACCATAACATCTGTGATAAAGTATTTCCTGAAAAATAAACAGATACTCCCCTAAAAAAAACCCCAAACAATTCATTTTGGCCAAGTCTGTTACTGTTTGCTCCTCTGGACTTTGGTTCATTCATTCATTCCTATCATTAGCTTCACTGCTTTTTAAATAGTGGCAGTTTGCGTCTACAGCTTCATTTCATCGGTGTTTCACGAAAGAAAAGAGGATAATGAATTCAGAATGCTATACCAAAGATGACAATAAAACAAAAACAAGAAAAAAAAACCTGAGCAGGCTAATTCACCAGCTACTAGCTTTGTCTAATTAAGCAGTGTAAATATACAAAAACCCCACAGCTGTAGGTATTGTTTCATACACTAACAGAACGATCTTTCAATTAGTGGTTTAAACCACTTTCTTAGCCGTTTCCTTAGACAACATTTCAGCACACTGGAAAACTTCTGGTCAGCTAAATAAACACCATTTAGAATAAAAAATAATAAACACCAGTTAGAAATAACTACTTAAGGACACCACAAAACCATCATGTGTTTTATAAATCAAAGAACACCTTATGGTATTGCGTCCACCATACAAAAATTTGGTCTGTTTCTCTCTTCAATTGACAACCTTCAAATAATGTAAGACAGATTTTTTTTTTTCCTCACTATTTTTAAATTAGAGGGTTTTTTTTTCCCCCAGCTTAGGTTGCAATTATCAACAAAACATTTGAAATTAAACTTCCCCCTGAAGCTGAATTATGCCCCCGCAGGGCTTTAACAACAGAGTTTCCAAGGGTTCATGTCAAAAACAACCCTAGCAAAGTCACATGCCCTCACTGGACAATACCTGAAGTTTACCTTTGTAGGAAACTGGACAAACCAGACAACAGTCTTCTAACTGTAACTGGGATCTGCCAGTAGCATTCATGGTCTGTGTCAATTACAGACTTTAAAAAAAAAACCAACAAAAAACCAGAACAAAACACTTCTACAGCTGGTTAAACACAACCTTCAGCTTCGCCTATGGCGATATGGATGGAATCCAGCACAGGGCAGACGCTTTACCTGCTCTTTTCTCCCCAGTACAGCTCTCTGTAACAATAAGGCCGGCAGTGCCTCACCGCAGCCACGCACTGAGGCTTTTGGGGCCGGGGCAGCCCCCACCTCCCGGCCGTCTCCGTGCGGAACGCCCCGCGGGGATGTCCGGCTGGGCCTGAAGCCTCTCCCGGCCCTTCGGCAGCTGCCCCGCCGGGTGAACGATGGGCGCAGGGGCTCTGCAGGGCCCCGAACGCGGAGGGAAGGGAGGAGCCGCGGAACGGAGCGAGGGCCGCGGCCCCCCGCTGCACGCCCAGCGCTGACAGGCGGTCGTGAGGCGGCGGAAAGAGCCGCTCGCAGGAACGCGGGTAAAGGTCCCGCCGGGCTTAGCGCGGTACCGGCACGGGGAGGCCCAGGCGAGGGGGAGAACCGCCCTTCACTGACCCGGCGGCGCGGCCCGCCCGGCCCCGCCAGACACCGTTCCCCGCTGCCCCGGCTGACGGCCCCGCTCCCTCCCGCCGCGCAGCTCGCGGGGTGGGGTGGGGAGAGGGGGTCGCAGACGCGAGTGTGACCTTGCCCGAGTCTCCCTGGGCCCCGCGACGGGGCCGGGGGCTGCACGGGGAGGGAGACGGGAGGGGCTGGGGCACGCCCTGCCCGCCTTACCCGCAGCAGCTCCGCGGCCGGACGCCGCCAGCCCAGCATCGCCATCACCACCGCCGCCGCCATGCTCCCGCCGGCCGCCCCCGTCACCTTCACGGCCGCCCCCACCGCTGCCTATAGACGGCGATGCCCCGCCCTCTCCCAGCTCCCATTGGCCCCAGGGCCGAGGGCCGTGCACAATCCGTCCCTGCCATTGGCTGGGCCGGAAGGCGGGCCGCGGTGTCGGCGGGGCTGAGCTGGGAGGGGGCGGTTGGGGGGCCGCGGCGGGGCGGCGGCCGAGCCGGGCATGGCGTCTGCCGCCGCCGCGGAGCCTCCGCCCTCCCTGGGAACCCTTCCTGCGGGGGCTGGGCGCGTTTCTTCCGTCGTCGGTGCCGCCGCTTGGAGACCGGGATGGGGGAGGGCACCGCAGCCCGCCCCGGGGAGAGGGAAGGGGGCTGCGAAGGGGCAGTCCTGGCCGCGGGGCTGCCGAGTTTTGGTTTCCACGTAGAGCAGAAAAAATAACCAGTGCGAACGGCACGAAGAGGGCGCGGAAGATGGCTGCGTGGCGGGGGCCAGCAGAAGGACGCGAAGCAGAGCGACAGGGAAAGGGATCCCGTGTGGAACCCGGGACAAAACACCTGCAGCTAGGTCTGCGAGGAGACAGCAGTATTTCTGAGCATCTCGAGTGCCCTTGTGCTGTAGCCACGTCCCGTTTTCACAAAAGCCAGCGGTTTAATTCCCCTTAAACTCCTTCCTGACTAGCCCTGGTACCTACCTCTGATAGCATTACCTCAGCATTCAGGCGCTCTGAGGAACCTCCTGGCAGCTGCATTTACAGAAATATTGGGACCCACTCGACCCCAGCTCAGTCTCAGGACACCCATACCCGTTCTACAGCCTCCTGCATTTTGCTTCCCGCCTCATGCTCTGTGCCTCCAAATCTGGATTTCTAAATGAAGGCCTGTATTAAATCTCGGCAGCTGTCTGTCTGGCAGTGTCTCTTTCCCCCCAGTCTATGCAACATGTACGGAGCTAGGCCAGGAAAAGCCTGATTCTTTCTGGGCTTGAGCTTTATATCTCAAAAGAACAGGCTCAAAAGACAAGGTGACGTTCTCTGTAAAGCATGCTGCTGCGCACTGTCTAGGACAAGCAGTTCCATGTTTGTTTCTGATCAGTCTTGCTTACCTCCTTCTCAGCCACTTGTTTAATTCCTGAAGGAGTTATCATACTGTCTGTTACAGTATCTCATGACTGACTGCTGTGCTCCCTGGAGACGATGTAAGGCATTTAGTTGCAGCCTTCCTTCCCTTCCCTTCGGACCACAAACTGGAACAAATTCCAAGAAGCATCCTTTGCATGTAGCATCTGGAAAGCAAGAGTATCTCAACAACTTGTTACCATCCACTTGCTTCCTTGTCTGATTTTTTGAATTATTACTTTTTCTTCATGTTGTAAAAATAATATTCATAATATTCATCAACATTGCTCCTGTTTATTTTTTGTTCTATATCTCATTCATTTCCCTTTTAGAGAAGATTTCACTTCCTCTCTGTCTGCTCTGAAAAATAAAATACTTCTTGCTTTCCATATATATCTAAAGATTCCCCAGACAGAGGGTGATTGCAACTGGCACACGAGGGAAGCATTTGTACTCTTCGTTTCCTTGATTGTTGTTAGCTGGTGTTTTGAAAGTTTGACCAATCTATAGTCTAGACTTTTGATTTAGAGCCAGCATTTTCAGGTACAAACCAGGAATAACACAGGAACTGACAAATAGTGACTTAGAAAGAACTGAAGATTTTACCCTGAAAATATGTATGTAACATATAGGAAAGAGATCCAACTTGTCTGGATAAGCATTTTTTTCAGAAGTGAGTAATGCCAAAACCACACAGAACAAAAGAAAAAAGGGAAAGCTCTTATTTAGCTTTGCCTTGACTCCTGCAATATAAGGTGTTTTTCCTAGGATACAGCCTGCTAGTGCACCAGAACTAGCATTTGTATCATCTCAGCCAGAAAGGCACTTGTACTGCCAGACATATGGATTAAAATGCCCTTTACTGGAGCTCCCATGAGAAGGAAAAAGAGGACAGTACAGGTAATCTTACCTCCCTTCAGATGCTGGGAACCCCAAGGTGTGCAGGATCAGGCACACCTCCAGCTGGGGCACAGCCTGTGGTGCAGATCCCATCCGCGGAGAAGTTCCCCAATGTTTTGGGCTTGTAGGATCTTCTGAGGAGAAAACAATTCTGGTCGTCATTCCTACTGTCAAACAAAAGGTTGTTCACATGAGAACATGCTACTTCACTTTGAGATAAAGACAACGTGCAGGTGGTGTAATTGCCAGTGCCGGGAGAGAGTTGCTATAGGTTCCTTCGTTACAATCAGCTGCCCAAGTATTTTCCGTGGCTGGGTGACAGCTGCAGCACGGGATGTGCCAGAAGGCCAAGCTGCACTTGCACCATAGCACAGCACAGCCTGGGCTGTTACTACCCTATGCCCTCTCAGGTTAACGGGTCTGTGGCTCATTAACAACTCGATGTGCGAAGGTCTTCTGCTTAGGACATCGCTGCAATGTGACTGTCATAACATACAGAGCATCACGTCCCTGGCCTAAAGGGTACGCAAGGTTATCAGGTAATTTATCAGTTCCCAGCAATGTGGTACTAACTCTATGGGACTTGAGAAGATACAACATAGCTCTATAATAAAACGATGTAATTGTTCTGCAGCTTCAAGTCTCCAACAAGATGAGATATTCTTGAAATAACACTAATTTAAAAGTTAGCCTGGAGTAAGAAGTCCAGTGCATTGAAAAGCTAAGTGAAGAAAAAACAAACTTCTCTTCCCTACAGTTAATAAATATATTTCAGGATACAAATCCTCTAATGCAATATAAAAAAAAAAAAAAAAAAAAAAAAAAAAAAAAAAAAAAAAAAAAAAA
>WHYT01016655.1:201541-216986 GCA_009806455.1 Tetrax tetrax | reverse complement strand
CTGCTTGAGGCTGAGCAGAAGAGCCAGGGCACTTTCTTTGGACTTTGCTGGCACCCACCTTCACTATTCAGTGATGTTAGAGGGTCTATCCTTGTATTTATTACTTATTTATGGACTAATGATGGACTACTATGAATTTGTCTAACTGTCTTTGGACCTGTTCATACTTGTGATCTGCAGCCTCAGCTTCACCAAGTCCTGTTTTAGTGTTTTAAACCAATCTTCTGCTGCTTTCATCAAGTAGCCCTAAGATTCTGTGAAAACAGTTCTGCCTTACTCTCCACCTCTCTGCTTTTGTAAAGCTCAGTCGCATCCACATTTGAATGCTCCTCTTCCAGCTGAAGCTGTAGCTTCTCCAGCTCCATTGCAATCTGGTTTCCTTCATAGCATTTGGTGTGGAACGCAGTCAAAAGCTGCTGGCAGCCTGTCGGCCCCCAGGCACCAACGCTGGTTGTAGCACTAGGTGACACACCTTGGCCAGCAGTTCTGTTCCACATCTCCGTTCCTTTGGAAGCAATGGCTCAATGTCATCTGGACCAGGGATCTTATTGACATTTAAGTACCTGTTTGGTGCAATAAATCCTGCATATTTACCTCAGCTTCAGCTAAGTTCCAACTGCCTGCTACAAAAAATGCAGGAGGTGTGGTAATTTTCTTAATGTCTTCACTAGCAGGAATCACTGACTGCAACAGACGGCAAATCCCGAGCTGTACATACGTAACATTAGATTGTGATCTTAAATTCAGAAAAGCATTCAGAAAGAAACCATAGTGCAGTCCTTGTCATTTTTTCAGCATCTCTTCTCACCAAGAACAGCTATAATGTCCTAATTTCCAAGTCACTAATTTTCAGTTTTCAGTCTTTCAGACTATCGAAACCAAGCACACTGTGCTGCTCATCCTTGGCTCAGGAGCCAAGCTTTGCTTTGACTGTGCCCCGATCAGCAGACTGAAGCAGCAGCCTACCTGCCCCCGACCGTTCTCTCTTACAGGTGTTTCAGATCGCACGCAGGACTTGAAGCACAGGATCCAACCCAAGTTACATAGCAGATCTCCATCACTAGAGTAACTGAGGATGAAATGCAGGCACTATGACTAGAAAGAGCTGTTTACACGTAAAGCAAATAAAGAAATAAAGCCAAGTTCTCAGTTTATCAGAAGAATGAAGGAGGTTTAGAGCTTTTCATATTTAGGTCAATGATTCTATCTAAACTGCAATCAATTTAAACTGGTACAAGTGGATTCAGCTGAGCAACTCCTCCAGCAACTGACTTATTTCTAGAGAACAACTCCACCTGGAAAGCCATTGCTGTGCAAGACTACACTTTGCCCTAACAGAGAAAAAAGTTCTGACAGAATGGCAGCATGCTATCAAACTTCTGCCTCCAAGATCCACCAGTTTGCAAACTGCCATGCATACTGAATAGTCACTCAAAAACGGTTATTTATTCCACACAAATAGTTCTAACCTTTGCGTATACCAGAAAGCACAAAGCACTGATGTTACTGCACTTAAAGAAAAAAGGAGTTGAAATGTAAGAAGAGATTCACATTAAAAGACAAGGACAAGGAAAAGCAGAGAAGAAAAGCCATTTACAGCAAAAGCACTCCTTCGGGCAATCGACTGTTCCCACATCACTGTTTTAAACTGCAGGATAAGGTACCTGAAGGTCCCAATAATCTGGTGACACCACCAGTTAATTTTCAGTGACACTCATAAGTAATTTCAGAGACAAATCAACCAAAACATTCAGTAATTCAAGTACATCCCAGTAAGTTACAGAGAGACATAACCCTTTTTAAAAAAATACTATCAACAGAGAGTCAGGCACCCCTAGCCACTTTTGGCACGGCAGGCTTTGATATTTGAAGTGAAAGACTACAGTTCATCTTTAAATAGAATTTGTAAGAGTAAATAGCTCTACATATAACCTTAAGTACTTGAAAAAATCATACCAAGAGAAGAACTGGAAGCCTTTACCTTTTTTTTTTTTTTCCTCCAGTACTCTGATTATAATGGGCTTTGGGACTTGAAATCAGGCCAATTTTATATAGTGGCATTCTTCAGGAGCAGCACTTGAACTCGACTTAAAAATTTAGTAGGGGAATACACCAAAATACCTCACTAAGTGAGTAGTCTTTTATATTACATTTTTATTTTGCAAGAAAATAAATTATACAACTTAAAAAATAAAATTCAAAAATTAAGCAGTACATCAAAATAGTTCAGCTGGACTGCCATACAGAAACTACCACCATTCAAAATTGTACAGCATTATTATCTTGGTAGTGGCACACATTCAAAATTGTAAATACCATACGTAGATAGATATTACAACTCAGGAACTCAAGTTTGCTCAACACTCCAGACTACATATAGTGTATGTGACAGGAAAGCTTTAATGTATTGTTTATTTCACAAATATGACCTCAAAGAATTACAAAGATAGCATCCCAGTCATTTGGATGAAAATAGAAAACAGTTTGAGTTGAAGATAGCAAATCTTTCTGTAAAACTATCAAATCTTTTTGCCAATTGTATTTTTAAAATTTGCACTTTACAGGACAATGGCATTCCAATGCAAATCAATGCAACATGTGAACATTCGGAACATTTATATTAAGTTTAAAAAGGTGAAAACGAGAAATTCATATTGTCTTATGGAAATGTAATTGCATTACAGTCATAACAAATGAAGGATGAGTAAAAAGAGAAGCTAGGAATACCAACTGTGGAAAGAGGAAAATGGAAGACTTCAGAATTGAAACCGAGATCCTCATCAAGTTGTTGGGACAGAGAAAGATTTAACAGTATTTCTTAATTAAACCTATTAAGAGTGATTTCCCCCCCTTCTACACCAGATTTCATTCCATAGCTATTCACCGTGGCAGTGTGTGTGGCAACGTATTTTTCAGATGCAGCACCTCTTTAAGCTAGGTCTTTGGACATATATACTCACAGCTAAAAACTGCAGCCTTAAAAGTGCGTTGTTGCCATATTGCAAGTGAAGAATAGTTCAATTTCATTTATATCTGAACTCTATCCTCCCCAAAAGAACAGTTTACCCCAGGTATCTCTCTGTGCCCCAGGCGATACGAGTTTTAAGTGCATATTGGTGAAAGTGACCTGATGAAGGACGCTAAATATGATTCTGCATCTTTAACAAATTTGCTGGTGTGAGTCTCATTTAATAAAAAAACCCGACATCCATTTCTGGTATATATTTAAAGAAAAATTATCATGTCATAGGCACATTACCAATTATATTTCTGCATCCCAGGTGTTGAGAAATATGTAGATATCATTTAGGTTGTATTATTTTATATTTATTAGCTGGGGGATCGTGTAGCTCCTTAGCTTTTAGCAACCTGTTGCTTTCTGCATACACGCCAGCTTCCTAAACAGTTATATCTGAGATGCAGTTTCTTAAACTTCTCTCTCAAAATTAAATCAATGGCTTCAAAATCAGCATTGCCCCTTTTGCAGCTCTTTCTGCATGACAATTTCACACCTGTTCTCTGGTTAAGGGCTGGAATTGTTTATTTTGTAGAGTGTGCTCAGACTGTCATGTGTTCCCCTAATTATCTCAAGTGAGCATTTATTACTTTTAAGTTACAAAGACTGAAAGTCTTGCAGCAGAAAGTTTTTAATTAGAATTTTGTTTTCTAATGTTCAAATAGTTTTACTGGTTGACTACACAGAGCACCACTTGCTTTTGATTCTGAATCGCAACACCACAGGGCCAACATAAAAGATGCAATATTTTTACACAGCACCTGCTTTTGAGTATTAATAAAAGCATGTAACATAAGCTGTGCGATTTCAATCAATGGTAATTGGCCAGGTCTCGATTTCTCTCCATCTCTTGTTCACAAAACTCTCACTACCAAAAATTTCTTACTCAAACAGATGTCCTCAGATGTTGAGAACTGCCTGAGAGGCAGTCACACTGGCATTTACATGAGTAATAGAGCACGCAGCCATTCTTGTAGACTTAGCTTTTCTACCACTCTTACTTTATACTTTACTGGAACCATGTGAAAGCAAAACCCCTGCTCTTAATTACTGGAAGTTTTTCCTTTTTTACTAAAGTTAATTGTATCCTCCTCCTCCTTTCAATCATCAAATAAGATGAGACCTTTAGATGTTGTACTTGAACTGGTTAATAAAAATAAAAATTAAAAAAATCGCACATTTGTGATTTACAGAAGAATATTTATACAGAACTGAGTAAAGCGCAACTTACCTTTTGTACCAAGACAGGCACTCTGCTCCAGTGATTCATATTATCAGTCCAGTACATGCTGGGACATTTCAGAATAGCAGAGAGGCAGGTAGTGCCAAACGACTACTTAAGATGATTGAAAATAGAAGAGGTAACATTAAAAAGTTGAAATTCCTGATGTGTATTTGGCACTCTTTCTGTATACACAAAACAAGGTATTTTTCCTTAGCTTTTTACCATCTTTGTTAGAATTGTATTTCCTACCCTGCCAGTTTTAAAATAAAAAGGTGAGTTTGTTTTTCATATAAAGATGTTGACTCCTAAGCAACAGACTAGTCCAACTGGATTAACCTTGCATGTATATATAAAGTTACCAATAAGGAATTAGTATAGGGATCTTCAAGTGTTATTTTCTTTCTGGGGGAGTTGTGCATCACTCACTCTTTAATGCATTCAGATATATGTAGTCATACTTAAATATTTGGAATACAAATATTAAATGTACAAAGAAATACACTTAATATTTCTGTTCGGTATAACAGATCCATCCATGAAAACTGCTTTTAGAGTGAAGTATCATTCAAGAAAGCTTTACCTTCTCAGAAAGGATTGTAGCAAATAATCCATCCAAATAAGGTAACAAATAACGTATATCCACTCGTTTACAGCAAACAATTTAAAACAATGTTCTCTTGCTTAAGGAAAAATATCACCCATGACTTGGAATTACTTTTATGTCACTTGTGTCAATTATTAAAATCCAGTTACTAGATTGAAGCACTGCTCTAGCCAACAGGTTTTAACTGTAACAAATACATATCAGTTGTGATGCATGTGTTTGTGTCTCTCAAATGTTATTACATAAAAAGGATCAAAGGTGGACAGTACATTACTCTGTTGATCCAAAACACAAAAGTGAAAGTGCTACTTCTAGTCTTAATTGTGTTTAAAAAAAAAAAAAAACAAAAACAAAAACAAAACCAACCAAACAAAAAAAAACCCCAAAACTCAGAACAAAACTAATAGCAGTTCCTCAGTGCATGAATATTTGAATATTTTTTCCTTGTGCAAGTACTGGTCATCTAAAAACCCAAACCTGTATTCTTCCTGGTGGGTGTAAATCAAATCTACTTTAAAAAGTTCACAATGGGCTCTTCATGAATGCAAGTTTCCCACAAAACAGCATGCTGTTAAAAGTGTGCAACATGAAGGGAATGCCATCATGCTAGCTGAATGAGATTGGCAAAATATAGTCCTCAGTAAGGTAAGGCAGGGATTTTAATACGTAACGAAAGTCAAAACAAGTCCTTCTGCAGCACAAACTGTTGCAGCTGTCTGTCCAAGCACCCTTCCATTTAATGTTCTCAGCAACCTGCAGAGTCCTCAAATTATGCCATATATATGAAGGTGTTGATATCCGACTCATCTCTTCTGATATATTTGTGCTCTATAAGCCATTCAATTTGCTCTTTTATCATTTTCTTTTGTGGCAAGAACATGTTTTTCAATATTTCTACCAGTTCAGTCTGAAGCTGGGCATTAGTAATTTTCTTCCGCATTTTCATTATTTGGATGATAGCCTCCTGGTGAGGGATGAGAAAAAAAAAATAATTTATTTGAAATGCCTAGGTGAAGTGACGAAGTGAACACAGCATTAACAGAGGGCGCCTGGGAAGACAAGGCAATAAGGAACTCTGTCTTTTTCCTTAAAAATCAGATATACGCTACATTTCTTAGCCTAAGCAGACACTGAACTGCTTTTACAAAGAAGCTGATAAAGGAAAAGAATGAAGCACTGGCAAGATATATAAGACAAGTCCAATCAAAGGAGAATCTGCAGTTAAATCTTATAGCTAGAGTGTGAATTACTCACTAAAACCTAATGTTCATTCACTCTATGAGCAGAATTCACCGTTTCCATGGTGATTTTGATATACTTTGTGAATACCTCACGAAACGCAAGCTTAAAGTCAAATTGGAACTCAGAAGGAGTTCTCATTTCATAAATACAACGAGGCATTAATCCTTCCACTGGAAGTATGGTCAAGATGTTAAGTCAGGTGGTACAATTCAAATGTGCATGGCCTGGAATCTAATCTGACTGACAGAAGAGACCTGCAATTTGAAGGTAAGATATGATTTTTGAGATTCTATTGTAGGTAATGATCTCTGCTCAAAAAAAATCCAGGTTTTTTTTTTTTTTAACTGTCAGCTCAAAATATTTGACATGAGTACCTGACCAAAGGACAACCAACCACAAAGCAGGAAGCTGGAGTCTGTACATCTAAGATGTACTTATAAGCTATCCCTCTAAAGAGAAGGTCTCTCAAAAAGTCATACTGCTGTTACCCAAGTGTGATCCCATCTCCGAGATTACTCTCTTCATACAGAGCAGTCAAAGGCATCTCAAGATCAACAGTGCTGTTTGTGCATGTTGGTGGCTCAACTCAGTCAACTTTACCATCTGCTGCTGCCACCCAGTTACGCCTTCACCCCTTGCTTACTATCTGCTTTGTCATCTTTAAAAACAATGACCTGTTCCATCAGAACAGGAGGCTGATAACCACAAAGGCACAAACACACATGCGAAATCCGGTATTCACAAAGGATCTAAGCCAAGTAGCAAAAGTAAGTTCCAATGGGATTCAAAAGCATGGATTTCATACATCGACATTCAAGTGTGGACAGTATGCAGTAGTGGTAATACAACAGAAGAAACAGGATAATTGTATATCCCTCTGGCAGTTTACTTGCCTGGGTTCGTAATATTCTTAGCTGGACTATTCCTTCATTTTCCTCTTCCCGCATTCTCTCTGTAGTAAGTTGCAATCGACCAATCAAATTTATCTTGCCCCTTTTCTGAACTTTAGCGTTTTTTCTGAAAAAGTTGTATTGTATGAAAATAAGCAAAAAATAGACTTTTCAATTAAGGAATTCCTGTTAAACTCAAATTACAGCAGCAAGGAGTACCAGCACATATCAGATATTTATAGGCTATCAGCATTGCAGTAAGATAGCTCACAGGAAAATAATCAAAAAAAAAAAAACCTCAATGTCAATGTCTCTGCACAATAATACCCAAATAGACTAGCATTACAAAAAATCCATCAATTGAAACTGACAGTGTCCAAAGTTGAAAAGCAGATTTGTCACCTCTCTCTCTCTCTCTCTCTCTCTCCACAGATCCAGATGTCCAGCTGCTACTGAGAATGAGGCCCACAATCTGAGGTTACTACCAAGGAGCCAGCTCTAATCATAGTCATTGATAATAAAAAGAGAGGCAAAACCCGAAGTAAAACATGCTCAATGTAGTATATATCATTTAGATATTCTTTCTTTATACTATCTTATGCTCTGAAGGATTCCAAAGCACCAGTAAAGGAGCACTGCAGTTCTCACTGGAATAAAGACACTCTTCTCTGTGCCACACCAAAAATCCCGGCTTTTGATAGTATACCATATTATTAAGCAGTTTCACTTCCTTTTTTTAACTTATTACTCTGCTTCTGAAACTCTGTGTATGTGTAATGATCAATACAGCACTAGTGTTCTGCTTACATGCTGCTCTTCATGTATGAAATTTCATGGCCTCCAATTTTGCACCTTTTTAAGAAATTTAATCTCTCAGAAAACATAATCATAGGAACATTTGTTTGAAGGAGCTGCTGGCAGTCATCTAGTCCAACCACTTACTTGAAGCATGATTATCACCAAAACTAAGCAGGGATAGGGCAGCAAAGCATGTGTCTAGCTGAATCTTGAAAACTTGCAAGGATGAAGCTTAACTCAATGTGAATTCCTTTAATTATAAAATAGTACATTGTTATTTTACTTTTCAAACATCATCTTACATTAAACTGAACTCCTGGTTCACCGAGAAGAGGGTTCCTTCTGTAAAGTCTTTGGGTGAATTGACTTGAGGTTCATACAATAAAACCTGACGTTTCAGCTTTGGAAATGCTACAAGAGACTACAGAGAAAAGGGGAGTGTGAAAGAATGAAAATAAAACACCAGACTTTCTAAATGGAAACAATTACTTTTTAAGAACATAGTTCACTGTTGTGCAGACTGTAGTGAGGGAACCACGTAGCCTTGTTTCAAGCTGCTAGAGGGCAACACAAAGATACCAGTAAAACCAGAAAGGGGACACAGTTTACCAAATCTCCTTCTGAAATGGGTTAGCATAAGTAAAATCATACAAAGGAAAATACACAAACTCATGGCTGCAGAAGTGCTGTTAAGTCTGATTTACGCGATTTCTCTCTTCATTCTTGAGCTAAATAATTAAAAGTCTGATAGAGCAAACACTGAAGTTATTTTTAAGCAACATGTATTTATCAGGTGCCATTGATTTTCTAGAGTTAGACCAGTCCCACTCCACAAACCACAGTCATAACTGTGTGCTTTAGGCAGCATATGGTCAAAAAGATCTTGCTGTTTCCAAAAGCTTAAGTTAGATAATATTGGGTAGAGAGAATGTGTTAACGTAAAGGCTGTGTGTGCTCAACAGTAGTGCAAGGAGCCAGCATTATGACTGATTAATTAGCAAGAAAGCTGTTCACAATTCAGTTTCAAAGTGTTATCTGACAGTGCTTTAAAAATACTAATCCAGTATTTCAGAGTACAAAAATCAAGAAGAAATCTGTTTCAAGAGAAAGGGAAATACCCATAAAGTCCTCCTAAGTTCTGCATCAGGGAGTTCAGTTGCCAGTTTAAGATTTTCAAAGCTGATCTTCTCTCTGGGTCTTTGGTTCCATGCAAATAGCACAGCTAGCTGAAATGTTGTTACCTCCAAGTCATACTGGCCAACCTCGTTCTTAAATGTTATCTGTGAACAGAATGCCAATTTTAGGTATAAGCTTTTCTGGATCACAAACTTTCCTACTATTTCAAATACACAGAAAGTACAGTCATTGAGATTCATACACCGAAAACGATGCACTTACAATTCCATTGGACATGAGGTGGTGCCAGTGCAGTTTTCTACCACTGTGATTCTTTTTATAAAATTCTTCAACTTCTGGGATGAGATCTTCTAATTCCGTGGGCAAGGAGACAAACACCTTTTCAGAACTTCGGGACCAGGCGCCAGCATTTAAAATTTTAATATTCACAGAGTCAGCTGTAAGACAATATCGGATTATATGAATCTCCAGGTATAACAGATAGATAAACAAAATGCATTTTTTTTTTTTTCTACTCTAAATTACAATTATGGACAACTGAATTTTCGGGAAGTACCAGGGTGTCTACCTACTTCAACATGAAAGTACTCTATTTATGCATCACTGGCTTTCTGCCAGCAACACTGACTGAAATCTCTTGTTTTCTGGCTTGCCTTTGCAGAGTTCCTTAAGCCCTGATGGAGCTTTATAGCTGATGCTTGTAAGCACTACTAAAGGGTTTTCAGCAGTAGCAGGTCCAAAACTGGATGTTCCTCAGCTTCCCTCATCAGTGAAATTCATTCTCAGAAATGTGATTTGAGCTCTTCATAGCGTGCATCCAGCTCTCCTGCTGGCAGGTAGAGGATCAGCACAGCATGAAGCACTCATGAAGAATGATGAGGGCATAGTAGAAGCAGATTATTCAGGCATTCACCTGGTTGATACTGATTCAAGCCCCTGCTTGGAATTTAACTACAAGAGTAGGGAGTCTGTATCTGCAAGATTGCTCATAATGAAAATCCACAATAACTTACAGAATGATATAGCTCCAGTGTCAACTGTAAGAGAAAGCAGAGTCTACAGACACTTCCAATCTAGGGATAACAATGGTCTGAAGACCTACGTTCGACCTTCAGTTGCTAGAATTTTTTACTCAAGATTCAACAGAATTATTTTCACTAAGAGAAAGGAAAAATAGCAAATCATTTGAGAACGCTACCTGGTAAAGCAAGTTTATTATTTTTGTGCATTTCTTTGAAGGCCTGGTTCAAGTCTTCAGACACTTTGATATCCTGGAACATTCTAGCCAGCTTGTTTACATAGTCTGCTGGCATTCCCACTTCCTGTATAAACAAACAGAACACTAAACTATGACACAGACAACTATGAACAGAAAGCTTTATTAAAATAATAAACTCAAGAAACTGAAAAGCATTAAAGTACACAGCTATCATCACTTTACAATAACAGTTAACCTGCAATGCATATACATTTTTTTTGCATGGATCATAATTTGCTACCCCTTAAAGGCATATGATGATTCTTTTAAAGAAATCCAAGTGCTGAAGAACATATGCATGCATTAAGGAATCAATGAATTCTGAGCTTCCAAGGAATGTTTGAGGCATGCAAATAATATTCTAATCTACACAAAATTTCAGAGTTAGAAGACACTTCAAATTATTTACATACTTGAACAAGTACACTGCATTTTGCTCATTTGCATATGGAATATACAAAGCCTTCAGATAATAATATCTGAAATATTTTAAAATCTATGAATACTAACTATTAGGCTCAACATTTCTCTTAGAAAAGGGCTGAACTGTTTTACTTGCACAAAATATTGCAATAAAAGGGAAGTATAACATGTCCTGAGTGGCTTGCAATTTAAGATAGAACTCACCTAAGCAAGAAGGGTATCTAAGATGAAGAGTAGGAATTAATACCACGAGCAAGAGGCACAAGCAAAGAAAGAAAGATGTCAGGCTACTTACTCTGAGCCATTCCACCATGTTCTCCTCAATTTCACTATCAGCTGATATATCTAATATCAGGCGTCTTGTTAAGTGAGCTTTGTGATATCGCATGAAAACATCTTTATTCTGTACATATTTAAGTACCAAAAGCTGTCAAAAAAGTACATTTTAAGATACTTATTTGCATTGTCAATCAGACAAGTCTTTGAATGCTGATCTAATGCCACTAATGAAGTAGAAAAAAGGCTACTTGACATTGCCTTAAGAGTAACTGTGTTAATACTATTACGCCGGCAACAACTATGAATCTTTCATAATATCACACCTCTAATTTCTTCATTTGTCAACCATCAATAACCTTTTCTTAAATCAGAAAAGATACTAACACCGGTACGTAAAAGTCTCCTGCATTATTTTGTAGACTAACATGAGTTACTGGAATACGTTGCAGTCTGATATAGGCATTAATTTACCATAGTAATTTTGTGAACTGACACACAGACACGAAACACCGCATGGTTCACAAGATTTAAACACACAAACACTTGATGACATAATAAACTCTTTTCCTTATTATTACACCCTCCATAACTGTTTTTGAAGACCAATGCCTCAATCCACAAAAGGAAAGAATGCAAACAAATTCATTCTTCAGAATAATCAAGAAGTAGAAAGCAAAAACTTACCACTTCTTTAAGCTTTGCTTCAATTTCTTCAGAGGTTAGTTTTTTGCTTAGTGGTGTTTTTCTTAGCAACATGTCACAGTAATTAGCAAGAAGCTCAGGACATTTGGATTCAGGCTGTGTTTTCAATCCAACACTAAATAAAAGAAGAACAACATATCTTCAATCTGTGTAGAATCCTGCTATTCTGGAGCAGTCAGACTGTTAACGAGACAGACCACTCTTTCTTGATCCCCTTGACAAGGATTCTGGTATCCTTGTTGAACTAATGAAAAATTAGGGATAAATGCCTTTTCTTCTCGAAAGAATAAACACTAACATTTTCAGACAGCTTCTACAGCTTGATCATTCTAACTGCTTTTAATTTCAGATCTCTAACAACAAAGGATTACGTTCAAACTACAGTTTGAAACAACTAAATACTGCATGGCAATAAGTATTCCAGTAAAGAATTAACAAATGCTGCAGTGAAATGTTTCACTCATCTTGTCAGTATCCTCTAATGAGAGGCTCAGGAAGAGCCTCCTGCACTGTATTTCACAGACTGCAAAACCTGACATATCTATTGCATAGTAACAGGATAAAATTATTTTGTAACAAGTATAAACAGCAGACTAACAGTTTGTAGCTTAAAAGCAGATTAAAATTGAACAAGATGCTACACTAGCCAGACCGTGGTTCTTCAAAAGGCGCGCAACCACAAGGTCGCATTCTGAACCTGTGTCTAGGCTGGTGAACAGAACAGTGCCAATGACGAATCCCTATTTCTAGAGTCAGGTGGCACCAACTTTATTGCTAGTCTCAGGCGCCCAGAACAAAGGCAGAGGGTAAGACAGCAGGTAAGAAGCTGTTGGGATGCTCAGGGATCCAGTGTTCTTGCTCATTCTCTCACCCTCTCATCAACTAGTGTAGACAGTGCTAAAGCTCTTCAGACAACTTGTCCTTCTTAACTCACAAAGCAGCTTGCAGGCTAGCGTTTTCTGCTCTCCTGAAGACCACTTGGAGTAAAAGCATATCACTGGTCTTCTGGTTATTACAAGACAGAACCACTATTTAATCAATGTGTTCCCAGGTATTTCTGAACAGGAGTCTTCAGGATCCTAACAGCAATGAAAAATTAACAAATTCCATATTCTTCGGCTGAACTGAATGGCATAAGTTAAGCAGGATAAAGTTTCATTTTACTTAAACCAGGTTGTTCAGCTAACAAATTGACTCATTACATACATAGACAACTTGAAAGAGCTTGGGAAGAAGAATGCTGAACAGAAGACCATCGCCATCATGGTGGTTTCTAAGAAATCACTAGGCAGGTGTAGCTTTAGGAGTGAAACACAGTTTGAATGAGGTATTGATTTGGATGCTCCCAAGGGAAATGAAAACATTAGCAGAGACCTAAAAAACTCCTCTACCTTGCCTACATCTATACAAAGTATACAAGGCAGGGATCCAGGCTTTTGTGAAGAGTTCCTCCAGTAACAAAACCAGCAAGGCTAATCCCTGTCTAGGTTTACCATTAGTCCAAAACCAAACACAGAATAAGAACTAGAATGCTGAACAGGTATTTAGACCCATCCACCCCTAACTAGAAGTAATTGGAAAGGGAAGCTGACAGCCCAGCCACATCAGCTTTGTTTCCACAGTAAATCACACTACAAACTATATACAAGCAATCCCAATCACCTAAATATATACAGATTCCTACTCAGGTGGCACATCACATGTTAAATGTAACCATCAATTAACTGACTGCTACCTTATCTTGGCTGAGTTAGCAGGGTGTTTTTTCGTCTTGAGTCACACAGGTCTGCTTAACCTACCAGAAGCTGTTTAAACTAACCTGGTTAATCCTGCACTGAAACAAAAATGTAACACCCAGACAGGTCACACAGCTGGCACAAGAGCAGGTGGTAAACAGCTCGTGGATGGTTACACCTTCATCAGCCACAGTTATTCCCATAAAGATCACTGCCTCAGTTTTCCCCAGGGCTTTTACTGAAGTTGCAGCAGTTATACAGCTCAGTTTTTTAAAATTAGTAACCCAAGAAGGTATTATTAAATTAAGTTAACAAATTTACTCATTACTCTACTATAAAATAACAGATCCACAATCTCTTGATTTGAATTTAAACAGGCTGCTATTCACTGACACACTGCCATGTGAAGAGTGTTTTACCAAAGGCTGATAAGCAATCTAAAATTCCATAATTCAAAGAACATAAAGCACTTTTAAACATAGTGTTATTTTTTGAAGAGACCTTGATTCACATGAAATTTATATGGCTTACCCCTTCTGCTTCAATGGCAATTCAAGTTTAAATATTGTAGCATCATTCACAACTGCTTTGTACGCCTGAAAAATAATTACAGTTTATTAGTGCTACACTCTTTAACACATGAATCAGAAAAGTTTTCTCTCTCTTTTTTGATTACTGTAACATGAAATCAATCTGATTTTTACTAGCCCATAGTTTGTGGATTTCATTTTCAATACGAGTTCAAATCCTACAACTCAACTGCCCATTAACCAATGTTCTCTTCGGTGTTAACACACTACTTCCCTTTAAGCAGCAACTTACAAAGGGACTGCACTGAGCAGGTTCCACATCTGAAGTCATGAGACTATACCCAAATATGCAATAAATTCTAAACGTAAATATATTGCTGAATCAGACATTAAGGTGCTCAAACACAAAGATCATCCTCTGATGTACTCTACAACACTACAAATGCAATTTTCTGCATGACTACAACATGAATGAAAAGCTTATCAGTTGGTAGTAGGTTTCATCCATATTTTAGTCTGCATACTTACTAGAGTAAGAGCATGTATGGGCACAAGGATTTCAGAGACATCATAGTATGAATTACAACAATTCTTAAACTGAAAACAAATGATCAGCAGAAACACATACCTTATCTCTTGCAGTGAGAAATCTTGGATCATCTTGAAAAGCTTCTTTAACCAATTTACTAAATCGATTAAATAGTGTAAGCAATTGCTCTACATATTTCTCAGAATCCTAAAGTTAAAGAGGCAAAGATCAAATAAAAAATGAGGCTCCACAGAATTCAGTATGAGCTTGCATGTAATTCCTTGATCTGTAATAACGTAGTATCCTCAAGCCTGCATACTATGAATGAGCATTTTATCTTTATTCTCTGTACTGAAGAGCTCTACAGCATTTCCATTGACATGTATGTCCCAGAATTAGAAAGTATTTAACTTCTGGAAAGTTGTTTTTTTTCATTGTTATTTTATTAAAAAACAATACTTACAGTAGTAATAGTTTCAGCAGCTGCTACCATATCTGCAAGTCCAGCACTAACAATATGTTCTTCTAAGTCTTTCAGCATAGGCTCTATGCCATTCGGAACTTTATCCATCAGTGAAAACATTAAATGCAACTCTGAAAGATACAAATACTGATAAAGTCACCAGTCAAAGACCTGTGGAATAAAGAAACATACCACATTTCTGCTAGGGATATCTCCAAGTGGAACACTGAATATGTAAAGAACAGATAATCCAATTAATCCCTTAAAAGGAAAAATATTTTGGATACTGTTCTAATTCTGGTCTCACAAAGAGATTCTTCTCAAGACAAAAAGAGATATTTATCGCACTGTAATACTTGCTTATGCATATAATATCACAAGCTTGAAAAAAACCCCTAAAGTCAACGGCAATTTTGACTGAGTCCAGGTTCTTCATCTAACTGCCTTAAAATCCCCATCAAAAATTGGTCTTTTTCAGTTGGAAGCCTACAGGTTTGTTTTTTTTTTTTTAACTAAAAGCATGCTTGTAGTGGTTTTGCTTAATGAGGGGGGCCTAAGGTGGTAGCTTCTGTAAGAAACTGCTAGAAGTCGCTCCCCTTTGTTCAGTGGACTC
>WHYT01016655.1:150695-169793 GCA_009806455.1 Tetrax tetrax | reverse complement strand
GTGCCGCGGGGCCAGGCCCTGCCCGGAGCCCTCTCGTCAGGGGCGCCCGCGGGGCCCTGCTGCGGCCCCGCGGCCATCCCCGCCCCGGAGACGCTCCCCGCCCAAGCCCCTTTCCTCCCTCTCCCTCCCGATCCCCCGTCCCTTCTCCCTGTCAGACCTCCGTGAGGGTGAGCCACGTCAACCGGGGGGCAAATTCAGCGTGGCTGAATAATGCGGTTTATAAGCAGAGAAACAAATTTATTTCTCGCTTGGCAGAGGTTGGTGAGCGCGGGCCTCTGCCCCAGCTCACCGTCACCGTCCCTGCGAGGCCGTGGGCGACACCGCACCAGCCTCCCGTGTGCCTGGCCATCCCAAACGCCTGTATTGCGAAGCCAGGTCACTCCCCTACACCCAAATCTCCGGCTAAGCCGTCACTCTTCCTGCCAAACTGTTTCCACCTCGCAAGTTTTCTACTTCGTAAGAAAAGTTTGGGTTTAAGTACCTTTTAGGAAGGATTTTGAAACTTCCAGAACTTTAGAATTTTACTAGAAAGTAGAATTAAAACATTTAGCCTTCATCTAAAACTTGTCTTGAAGAAAATTTCAGTGAGCTTTTCAACCGAAGAGTCACCACCACCGGTTCAGCCTGGCCTGCACGTCCCCACGCAGTACCTGCTTCGTCTTGTCCTGGGGCCTAGGGAGAGGCATGGGATTTGAAGATAAATTCATATTATAGAGCACTGGGACCCTGAAGTGATAGAAAAGCTGTAATAAAGTATTCAACAAATCTGTACACTATGGAAGTTTTGATAATGCTGACTAAATAAGGCCTGCAGCCATATTAACTTAATGAGATAGCCATATTAAGGCCTTATCTTAACTGAGAGGTAAAAAGGAGGTACTGAATAATCTCCTGTTTTGACAGTTTCCAGCTTCTCAGTGCTTCACTTAGTCTTTAATATTTTTCTTTGCTGCTATTAGGTGTTGTTTATTCTATACTGTACATATTTAAGTGTACAGTATTCATTGCACCCATAACGCGTGCAGTTGCACAGTTGTGCGTATAGTATATAATTATGCAACACAGATCCAATTGTGCCCGTGCTCCCTGCAGGGGGGTTGGACCAGATGACCTTTAAAGGTCCCTTCCAACCCAAATCTAATTGTATTAGGTGCTGCCCATTGCATCTGTATTCTACCACAGTGCTGAAGTCAGGAGGTCAGGGTCAGTAAACTGTGTGCATTGGGTATTTGTGCATCAACCACCCCGCTCCACAGTCTGCATATTATGTTACAGGTATGTAAGCACCAGAGAAACTGAGATACAAGCAAATATTCTATGTGTGATATGGAGGCACTAATTTCTGGGAGCCACTACTCCGTGAACGGATTTATCCTCTTTTCCCCAAACCCTTTAAAAATGTAATTATTTCCAATTATATGAGATTTTTTTTTTTGTCCTTTTCAATTTCTACTGCACCTATTATTTTTTTTAAACATATGCTTGAACATAATGTCACAGTTTGGTGACGTTTTTAAACCACTTTGGAGAAATAATGTAGACATCATTCATCCAGAAAATAAGCTCACTGTAGAGAACTTCATCTCCATTACCTTTGATGCAAAGCTTGGAGTGCAAAATCACAATGCAAATCATTAGAATGTTATAATTGCAAATTTTGCTTAGCCAGCATTTGAGCTAAATGAAGTTGGGCTGTGTTTTAAAATGCTATGTTTTGAAATGATGGGTTACTTTGCACTCTTCATGCAAACCTAACAAATGCTGCCACAAAAATGTAAGAGTACACAGGACGCAGCAGTATCTGAGTACCTTCCGTGGTCTTGTCTGTTCTAAGTATCCTTAGGTACCCAAAAGCCATTGCTGTAACATTTAAGGGGTTGGCCTGGAAGGGTCAGCAATGGAAGTACCGAGTCCAAGGGTTCTCACGTCCTGCCCAAATACGCCCTTGTGCAGTGGTTACGAGTAATGCTAGCCAAGGAATAAAGAGCACTCGAACAGCTGAGAAGCAGTGAGAAAAGGAAACAGTGGTATAGTTTATTGGTGTTAAAAATAATGTGCATCTCCTTTTGCATGGCTTACATAATGACTGTAATTTTTTTCTGAAGATCTTTGCATTAATTTTCTGGGAAGTAAAGACATCTAGGAGCCTTAAGGTTTTGCGGTGTTTTAGTACCACTTCAGGGTGCTTTGAAAGTACACAGTGTTACATAATATTGTTTTATTTGCTTTAATTCTCTTGCAAATGGATTCTAAATTCTGATGGTAATGAAGATATTAATTATTGATTAGTATATGGTACCACATTGGCCCGCAGTTCTATATCCTTTGCATGGATTGTAAAAAACAGTGTGAATGATACTTAATCCCAGAGCTGTCCATGGGTTCAAAGTGATTTGTAAGCAACAGCTCGTTAAGATTTGGATGATCGGTGAAATTAATACTGTCCATAATATTCTGGATGTCTCAGAGTGAATTGATTCCAGGCACAAATCTGTTGGCTTTGAATGAGTTGCATCAGAGAGAAATATGCACTGCTATGTTTTCTTGTAATGCCCTCAAACACATGGTACAAATTAGACGCACATAGTTTCTTCTAATCTTCACTTAGTCCATGATGGTTGATTACTCAGTTTTAGACTCCAACCAAACTAGGTATACTTAGTAGGGATACTAAATCTTATGTTTCTTCCTTCAGTAGGAAAGTCTCATTTATCATGAGAATGATTGTGGGCATTGAAGATGATCAGAAGGCTGGAGCACCTCTCCTATGAGGACAGGCTGAGAAAGTTGGGGCTGTTCAGCCTGGAGAAGAGGAGGCTCCAGGAAGACTTTATAGCAGCTTTTTTTTTTCCAGTACCTAAAGGGGGCCTACAGAAAAGATGAGGAGAGGCTGTTCAGTAGGGCCTGTTGTGATAGGACAAGGGGTAATAGTTTTAAAATAGAAGGAAGCAGATTCATATTGGACATAGGGAAATTTTTTTTTATGATGAGGGTGGTGGAACACTGGAACAGGTTGCCCAGAGAGGTGGTGGATGCCCCATCCCTGGAAACATTCAAGGCCAGGTTGGACTGGGCTCTGAGCAACCTGATCTGGTTGGAGATGTCCCTGCTCCTTGCAGGGGGGTTGGAGTGGATGAGCTTTAAAGGTCCCTTCCAACCCAAACCATTCTATGATCCTATGATTCTATCATCACTGCCATGGACAGTCACAATGACCCTATGCACAAACCGTGCCATTAGAGTCTCTGAAGACAATCCTTTTGAAAGGCCAAGGACACATAGAGATCTACCTGCAGCTTGCCAGTGACCAAACTTTTCACATGAAACAACTTCTTCTATGTTTGCTTCTATTTCAAAAAGAAAGCAAACACATTTATTTCTGGTGTTTACTATGCGGACTTCATGTCACCCTTTCAGTTAACAACAATACCATTCTGCAGAAATTGCCCGTGTGTGGGAGTAAAGATTAGTGTTCCTTTCACTTAAAGCTGTGTAAGATTTTGCTATCTTAGCATCTCCAGAATTCCCGATCCAGTGCATCTCAGGATGACCCGTTTGTTCTTACGCCAACATTGTCCTTTAGCTTCAGTAACTTCTCTCTCCCTGATGTTTATTCTTCTCTGATGTATTTTTAGACAACAGTGTTATTCCCTCACAGTTTCCTTGCTGGAAAACTTTGCACTTTTTGCCCTGAGTTACACTGAGGATGACGTGAGGTGGTGCAGAGCGACTGTTTGTAGGCAGAACCTGCAGAAGGGTTTTTGCTGAGGCCGAATTCCTCCTGGGACATGGAGGAGCACATGTCGTGCATTGGGAAAATGTGGCTATTGTTCCATGCCCAGGCACAGAGTTGCAGAGAACTGGCGTGGGGAATTTAATCTCATCTAATTTTTCCTCTCCTAGCCTTTTTTGGACAGCTAGAAATTTACTGTTCCATTCACTCTGTGTACTCCAGGAGTTAGAGTAGAGTGAAAGAGGATACAACACGAAAAATTGTCATTTCATGTGCTGCTTTTCTGACACTTCTTCACATATGCATCTCTTTTTCAGTGCTCAATAAGCTTTGTCTCTCTTTTGTTTTAAAAGTTTCTCTGATAATAAGACTCAGTTTTCCACAGAGAAATGGGCAAAGAAAAATCCCAATAAAATGAACAGTGTTACTGTGAATGTCAATGGTCTGATTGACTGGAATTGAGACTTAACATCTTCCAAACTTATGTCCTGACATAGCTTGCTCTTTTAATGCATATAACACCAGCTATATGTCAAGGAAATGAGAAAAATGATCTGCACAGAGGAGGGTTTTTTTCCCCTGAATAATAAGCAGTAATTATTGTAAAACAGCAAATAAATATAAATTATTGCTAAATAGCTAAACTATTTGCTTGGCATTGAAAACGTAACCAAAATGAACAATTCTCAAAAGTGCTGCAGAGCAGTGCCAGCCCTGCAAGGTTTTTATTACTAAGATTATGACTGAAATATTTTCCATGATTCCTCCCCTCAGTGCTAGTACCTTAATACTTAGCAACTACCACTAATATTTTAAACTATTGCCCTGCTCACTGGCAGACCTTGGTGTCAAATACGGCTTCTGGCACCATGCAGAGGAGAAGGGGAAAGGGGAAGAAGCTTGCAACATGGATGCAGCCCTGGTGTGGAGTCATACCCAGCCGTTCCTCTGGGGTGGCTGTCCCACAGAATTAACCGATCCTTAGGGAGCCACTGGAGTTGAGGAGTCAATAGCTTGTGTCTCTGCGCCAGCTCTGGGTTCTTGGCGCTTTCCTTCATCCTGCAAATCCTGTAACGGTGATGGAAATTCCTGTAGGGTCTTAAGGGCTCTGGCAGTGGTTAGTCTCATGGCTCCCAGGGGCTATGCAGGGATGGAAGAAATGATCCGTGTTTTCCTTTCCATCCTTATCTTGTGCATTCATTTCCCTGCTGACTGAGTTTATTGCTACAGGAGGCTCAGTCTGTCTCTCCACAGTTTTCATGGAGTGGGAAAAAATCTGTTTGCACACAATCAGATTTGAAGCCACAGCAAAGGAATCACAGTACCTGAACTATAGCTGAAACTTCAGCTACGTTACCTAAGCATTGATCTTATTTACAACGCGTAGAATTTATTTTTGTTATTTCTACTCTTACGATTCTGTAGATGCTCTTCAGCTGCAAGGTGGGCCTTTAGCAGCCTGTGAAGGTAATCAGGGTTATTTTTAGTCTGAGCTGCCATTGTAGCCTGCGAGGCTGCTGAAGGTTGGTGTCAGCGCTGCTCCCACGGGGTCATAGTCTCAGCAGGTCACACACTGAGCGTCCATCCCGAGTAGCTCAGGCCTAGCCTAAAACATGACTTTCTCTGGGAAATGAATGAAGGAAATACTTTCAAAGACGGTGATCTATTCTAGCAGCTTGGGATTGAGATTTTGGATTCCTCAGTTTAAGTTTAAATGACAATTTACCTAGCCCTGCATAAAGAACCTGCTGCTCCCCATTCCTGTCTGGCTTCTGTGGGCGATGGGCAGTGGCAGGAGGAGATCCCACTGAAGTGCTGTGGTGGTGCTTGCTGTCAAGCAACTGATTCCTGTCTCCCCAGGGATAAAAAGCCCATAGTGTGTATGTTATATTTTGGGGGATTTGTTCTATCAAGTTCTTTTCCTGGATGCATTTTAGCCACGTGTTTGCTGTTCCACTAGTTGCTTATGGGAGCAGCAACTCCATGAAGAAAAACGCTGGCTCTGTGGAGTCCTGCGTGTATAGAGCCAGCTCTTCCACGTCAAAAGTGCTGCTTAGGAAAACATTTTTGGGTTTGCAGAACCAACTTAGTTTTCTTCACATGTATGCTACACTCCCACTAATTAAGTATTACGCAAGGCAAATTGTCTTCAAGAACCTGTACAACTTCATAGTCTTTATATTATGCTCAACTGGCACGTCTTCAATCGCATTACTTTTTCAGATTTGCATATTAATTGAAATGTGATCAACAATTCTGCCGTGCTCAAAAGTAAAATTCAGCTTTTCCACAACTATATTCGCTTCACAGAGGAGGAAATATTGCTGAGTAAAATGTCGTATATGTAGGTAGTCGCTTTTCAGAGGAGAGCCTCACATAGCACTAAACCCAGATGAAGTACCACTAGAAATGAGCTGGGAAGTAAGTATTCATGAGATAGTAATTTTTTTTTTTTCTCTGAGGATCACGCAGATGAGTTTTTGGTTGAATTCTTCTAGTTTTAAATACATTCAATTATACCATCATTATCCTCAAGAAACCTAGGCATCGTGGGTACTACCGCATACAGCTAAGTACTAGAGCAAAGGATCATTACACAAATGCTTGGACTGTTTTTTCTTTTTTTTTAAGAATCTGTTGATTTTGTTGTGCAGTCCTATCCATTAGGCTTTTTAGAGAGATTTATATTTTACAGATTCCTCTTTCGATTTCATTCACTTATTTAAAAGATCATCTTTGGACTCTGAGAAATGAGCAATGCGAATGTTTGCTATTGACAATTGTGTTTTGATATTTAATGACTTCTTAAAGAGTTATGCTTGTGGTATGGTTCCATACCCACATAGAGAGCAAACCCTCAGCCCTCCTTCTTTCTCTCCAAGGCTGAACAAAGGCTGCTGAGATTGCTATGCCAGCGCCAGGCAACAGGCATGGGTGGAGACTTAGAGGAGCTGATGCCATGTGCTGGGGTCTACAGCTGGGGAAAAAGTGCTCTCCTTGGCTGTTAATTATGTAAAAAAAGGGCAATGAAGCAGGTATTCTATAAGGGAGCTGAAACACTGAGACTGAAATATCTGTGAGCATGGTGCATCCACCTATCTTTGCTTTACGTTAGGCAGCTTGGGTACCAGTAACAGTTTAGCTGTGGCAGAAGGGGTCTCAGCACAGAGCAACTGCAGTGTACTTGGCTCCTCCGTCAAGCCTGTATTATTTTCTGTGAGCACAGGACAGTCACCAGGAATTGAGTCATCTAGTCTATTCCATGCTGAAGGCATAAAGGAATAGTATGAACATACGCTACCTCAATTTTTTTTTCCTTGGTTGATTCCTAGGGTGTGTGGCTAGGTTCTGCTTCTTACACAGGACAGATGCAATTATAAGCAAGCCAAATTATCTGAAGAATTCATGTGTAAAATATTTAAATTAGTAGAGGAAGGCTTTTATTTTTCTTTATGAAACTTAAAGGAATGAAAATGTAAACATTTTAGGAGTCCAAAACAGTACTTTATATCAATTCATTTGCCAGGCCTATGAATCCAAATACAAATTGTTTACTATTTCAACAGCTCTACCTTTTCTTAACTGGGATTTACCAAACCTTAATTTGCAAAAGTTGCGAGGTTTTCTTAATAAATAATTTCTACGTATTAATTTGTCTGCCAAATGAAATTTCTCTGATTTTTTAATTTCTGGAAATTTCATTCTGGTGTCAATAGTAAGCATCCTATTTGCCCTTCCTTGGGAGAAAAGAAAGAATATACATGCACTGAACTACAATCCGTTCCACTGCCTATTCAGGCTGTTACTTACATACTGTACTGCAAAGTATCTGAAAACAAAATGATGTATTTCAGCAAACCATCTATTTATCAGGCATTTCTATTAACTGCAAGTGTGTAGTGAGAAGGTACAGTAGTGGTTTAATGTATCATTCAAGATAGACAATGTTTGAATGTACATGTTCATCTACATTTTTAGGAATTACAAATAAGACAACTATGTGCACAGTACTTTAAAATGCAGTGAACTTCTCTTCTAGTTGCATTGACAGTACCAGTTCCTTACACAGCTGAATCTGGTTAAAAGCTCTATTCCCAGTGTAATAAACGTGATACCACAGATACAACATTGATAGCAGAGATCATTAAGGCTCTGTTCGGATGATTGTTTATGTCTCTCTGCATACCTCCCTTCCACTCCCCTCTTCTCCCAGTGCCTTCCTGCCCAACACACCGGACTTTGTTTTGCATACAGAATGAAAAGCTCATTGGCTCCAGAGTATTCAGGAAGAAAAGTTTAAGATAAAAGATTTTAACCAGAAAATAATGAAATGTAGACTCATAGTAATAGCAATACCTGCTACTTATAAAGCTGGTTTAATTTTTTTTTTTTTTTTTTTTTTTTTTTGGTATGGCAGAAGAAACCAGTATCCACATCCTGTGGTGCTAAACACTCTACAACAAGTAGCACACAGAGGAAAGAGTGCAGACTGAAGATCATACAATCAGACTGGGTCTCAGCAGTCTTTGTGAATTTAAGGAAGAACAATCATCGCTATTTTTGAGATATAGAAGGTGAGGCACAGAAAACGTAAATGCCTTGCTCAGAAACACACAGTGAACCAGTGGTAGACTTTGGGGTCCATTTGCTCCCCAGCCACCTATTTATTCATTGGCCCATTCTGTCCTCTTAAACAACTAAGAGAAGATCTTCCGAGATACACAACATGAGCCTAGTGTCATAGGGGAATCAGCGTCAAATGCACACGCCTGATTCTGCACTACCTTTTGGCATCTGTAGTCACTTACGTTTATGTAAAGAGGGCGGAAAATGCCCTCAAATCAAAGTTCATTTGATGTAAATGACTAAAATATGTCATAACTGAGAATCAGGCTCACAGCAATTACTTTGTGGCATACTGAGACTAGAATTAACTGTTTTAATTGCTAATGAATTAAGGCTGATTCCTGTTTATATTAAGGCCTCTGTATCCTTCTATGACAATGTAACTGTGCCTGAGTGCAAGTGAAACTCAGGCTATTGAAAAAATTAACCTTTCGGTTCCCTTTGAAGTCACTAACTTTAGTGGCCCTAAATGAATAAAATAACCGGAACCAAACAACCTGTCTCTATACTATTAAATATTCACAAACTGATTGTAAAAGGACATAAAAGTAACCTGAGAGAAAATCAATTATATGTTTGTTGAAGAAAGAAGTTACATTAGATAGACTTGTTGCCTGGTCTTGAAAATGGAGACTTGTAACACAATAACACACCTTTATATGAAGGTAACTGGCTTGATGTTTGGAGGTTCAGGGTACGCCCAGGTAAACTGTAGATGCTTATCAACTCTGGAGATCAAGTCATCTTGTTACACTACTACAATAAAATAGAGTAGACTTATTTGGTATTTAAGTGCTAGACATATAGGGCATAGTTTGCATAAAGCTAGTGTGTGTTATATTCAGAGGAGTAGGAAGATGACCTCAAGCTCAGTAAAATGCTACAGGATCACAGCTTTCTCCTATTATTATTGGTATTAAAAGCTATTATGTGTTGCTTTCTTAGAAAAGAGGTTCTCCAACTTTGCTCTCCGTAGGCAAACATTATTGTAGAAATTCTGTCATCTCCAAACGCTCTATTCAAAACAGTTTTGGTTTTAAAACCTTCATTTTTTAGACAACAGTTTAATATTTGCTGGCTGAGAATAAAACAATCCTTGCTCTATTCAAATTTAAGGCCTGAGTCCCCATGGGTTGCAGCACTTTTTAATTTTTTTTTTTTTTTTACTTCTAGTTAGAAGTAGATTTATTTTTTTTAAAGCTAATACGGAATTTGTTTGTTTAAATTAACACAATTCCCTAGGCATCAGTGTGGCTATGATAATTACCCAGCTGAGGATCCAGCCTCCAAAATGGTTGGGAAATCTGTTTTGTATACAAGTCAAATAACAGCTGGATCATATGTGATCTTACATTTAGTTTAATTGGCAATTCAGAAAATATTTAATAATAAATTTCGTTGCTTCTATTCCCCATTTTTGTATACAAATAAATAATCTTTTCTAAAACATTCTTTTTCTTTAGTAAGGCTTGTATTCATAGTCATATCAAAAGTGTTTGCTATTGGAGCAATCTTTCAGCTTGCTTTCTTTAGATTTGTCTTTACTATGAAATTCTACAGCATTCTAAACTGTAATGGTCATTAGCAACCCTGCACTTCAGTAAAGAATCACATTAAAAAAGTATAAGGTATAATATTTTCTTGTCCAAAACTAAGGCAAGATGAACAAAAGTAAAGAGCTTATCTGATCCTCACCTAGCAAGCCTTGATTTTAAACAGTTCTCAAAAGACAAAGCCCAAGAGAGGATATTGTCACAATGATTATTGCGCTTTCTCAGTATCTTGCTATTGGATTAGTTTTTCCTTTAGCAATATCGAATTTCTTTTCCTCAAGACCTCTCACAAAGTTATTGTACTCTGTTAAAAAAAAAAAAAAAGCACTTAAAGTTTTATGAAGTTATGACCTAGACAGAAGGATAAAAAACCCAAATTACTGTTCTATGATTCAGCTATGTCATGATCTAATATTGTTTCAAAATTATTATTTTGTTATTTAGGTTGGCATCATCTTCTGAACACTCGATGTGCTCTTTGGCATGCTACAGATTCAGCAGACGCACTGTCTTCTGGGCTTCACAGCTTCTTCTGACGAATGTACAACATTTGGAACAAAGCCACTCTTGACACCTTCCCATCCATCTTGAATTGAGATTTCTCCCTTTTTTACAAGTTCATAGATGTCTCGTGTAAGAATTGTAAAGGACTCTTCAACATTTGTGGCATCTTTTGCTGAAGTTTCTATATATTTCATACCACAGTCAGATGACAGTTTTTCAGCTTCTTCTCTTGTAACCTCACGCTGTGACACTAAGTCACATTTATGTCCTACTAACAGGAACACGATCCGAAAGGGCTGCACGTGCATTTTGGCTTCTTCTAGCCAGTCTTTCACATGTTCAAAAGATCGCCGATTTGTGATGTCAAACACTAGTAAGCCACCCACAGAATTGCGATAGTAAGATCGTGTTATTGATCTATGAAGGAAAAAAAAAGAAAAAGGAAAATTAAAATACATTTTCACTTCCTTTGTCAATAAGTTACTTTTCCATGTGGCAATGTGTTTTTATCTACTATAAGCTTTATGAAATATCATTGCTTTTTTAAAACTAATTGGAATTTATTAGTTTACCTTCTACACACAAAAAGTGTTGCTTTTTCATTTTTTTCTTATACTGAAAAGCCACAATCTAAACATTGTTGCAGCCAGCATCTCTAGTGAGAATTTTGAATGCTGAATTATTCTACCAAGTAATCCCTATCAGCAAACTGTGGCACATGTTCACAGAATAAAATATATGTATTTATTTGTCAAATACTTGTTAAAGTCTGAGTCCTTCAGTTTTACACAAACATGCACACTGCTTTGTTTTAATCACTTATTTCAAACTGAAATACATAAGCAGATGTTGAGAAACCTGCAGCCTAAGCTTCCCAATGTACAACTGTATCCTTTTGTATTCCTTGCAGAAAAATTCTTTGACAGAAAATTTTGTACAGATAATCATAATTCTTTGTGCTTGCAGGAGTCAACAGGTAGCAGAGTAAGAAAGGGAACTCCCTAAATAAAGCTGTCCAAAATTAACTGAGGTGGGCAAACACACAGTTGTTACAGCATTGGCAAGGAACGCTTCTACCTCCAGGATCTCCCTCACATAGAGGTTCCAAAGCTCCTTATGATTGCATTTACTCTTTTTCAGCATGAGAATTCCAGCATGAAAATAGATATTTTCAACTATTCAGCCCTCTACATTTCAGAGCATTCACAGAAAGGAATTTTGGAAGAAGGGAACCCTTCCTCTGTTTGAAAAGATTTTTAATATGCTTTAGAAGAAGAAAAAATGTTTCTTAGAATATATACAGAGAGAAAGAAACAGGGATGAAAAAATGATTGTAAGTCTCTAATCTTGAGCAATAAGGGAGGATGGAGAAGTAAGAAGAGACATTTTAAAGGAAGTGACAGCCTACCAAGGAGTGGACACAAGTGCTCATTACTAGCATAACTATATAGCTAGCATATGTGTAAGTATTCTCCAACTGAGATGCACAATCTCTATTAACAGTCATTATTTGAAATTATAATTTAGCCAAGACTTAATTCCATTTTACCTTATGATTATGAAGAGGATGCAGCCTCAACATTTTTGGAATCGGGATGAACTGTACACAGTAACATACCTTTCCATAACAGTAGCTCCCTCTGATTTTCAGTTCATCACATTTCATATGGTGTTTTACAACAATTTGAATATATAATTGTATAATTAGCAGTAGTAAGCATATTACAGATAGGTAAGTGCACAGCTAGATAAGGCTTAGGTTTCTTGGCATATTTAAATTCATTTAGCCAGACCAAACAGCATTTGAAATGGTTTTATTTAGATAGCAGGGAGGGATTATCTGTCCTAATGTTCAGAAAGATCTTTTCAACGTTCCTAGCAGTAGGAGTCCACGGAGAGTCTCTCTGAACAGTTTGAATGTGAAGACAATAGGATCTTACCCTCAAGATTAATTCAAATAGTCTGGATATGAAAAATTACACATGGTTTCACAAAATTATTTAAGATGATAAATGAGGGGTATCACATTTTGTGAAATATTAAACAAAGGTGCCATAAAGATCTGTTTCAGGTTTTCTTAAGCATTCTTTTTTCTGTAGAGCAGTTGCAAATGCAAATGAGTACATGAAAATAATTCAAGTGGTTCCAGAAAGAGCGGAAGTGGGTGACAAAAATGAGATTAGATTTGGAGAAGTGGAAGCTAATACAGCCTATTTTCATTTTTAAAAAATCTTGAAAACAGTTATGCCAAGGAAATGCACTAGCCAGGGAAGAAAGTAGGTTAGTATTGAAAATGCAGTGTGTCATTTACCAAGCATTTCTATGTAGAACGATGTTATATCATGTATGTATGACCTGGAGTACAGAAAAAGCAGCCCTTCATGTGTTACTGGGCGCTTACACTCAGCAGTCAGTACTCTCATCTGTTGTAACTCACTTGTGCAGCAATGTGCTAATTTACACTAGCTGATGATCTAAGTCATTATATTTAATTATGTGTATGTATTGCCTGTAACAGAGATGATTGAAAAGATCTGTAACTTTGGGCTGTACATCACAAAAACTGAATATACGGGATGGACAGCAGTCACGTTTTCTGTATTTTCAGTATGTATAATTTGAAATTAGCTTTTTCATTAATAAAAAATGGTTTATATACTAAGAGGCTTGAGAAAACAGTAAGAAAAGAAAAAAGTAGCAGAAAAAGTTTTAAAGATACATATAGCTGTCCTATGTTATGTGATTGTCTAACATCTGAGAAAAGGATGATGTTTGTTAAAATATGGTCTACAAATATTTGAACAGTTTTACTATGAAGGTGAGTTATTATTTGCTGTTATATTTTAAAAGAAAGTATACCTGACAAGTAAGACAAAATTTTGAAGCAGAAAGTTTAGGCCATCAACTGGGAAAAAATGTTTGGGCAGACAAATCTGGTAGGTTGTTCAACAGTATCTGTAACATCTTATAGATGCAGAATATTTGACTTAAATATGACAATCAGAGTAGATTAAGTATTAGACATATATTTTTAGTAGACCACTTTGAGTTGTTTGGAAAATAAACTGTGTGAAGTGGATGTACGTCTGCTCACTTATGCCCTATATCACACCTGGAAGGAATGAAAGAGCATTGACTTAGATGGTCTGGTACGTTTCTCTGGTTTTGTTTTAGTTTGGTTTTTTTTCTTTATAAAACTAAGTGCAAGGGTAATCTTTGCCTCTTATTAATGTTATCGCTAAAGATTATAGGACTTTTAAGTGCCTTCAACACGGCTTAGGCAGAACTATAACAGCAATATCTAAAGTTGTGCTCCACTCAGCTGCATATCTCACCACGGTGCCTGAACAAGTTCCCTGGGGACCCGAGTGCTCTGGCACCGTGCAGACTGTGAGCCACTGAGCAGGGACAGCCCTGCCTTCCTTCTTAGCTTGGATCAAAGCTGAAAACAAACCATTGCTTCAGGTGAGAGCCTGGAAGGCTTCTGCTTGGGAGGGCTTCCCAAGAGCACACCAACACCCTCAGATGGGTTCAAGCTCCTCACAAAATGCAGAGGAACTTCCCTTTAGCACAGGGGCAGTACCTATCTTTCACACGGATTCCTCCCGCACTACTTCACAAAGCACAGGTCCATGTTTACAGAGCCCATGGTACAGAGGCCGCTTGAGGGGTTTTGCTCACAAGACGTACAGCGGTATAGGCTTCACAGGCCACGTCAATGTACTGCGTGTGTCTTCACCAAAAAGCTTGATGATGAGAGTGTGTGGTGGCCAACAAAAGATATGGAGGGCTGACAGTAAAAGGCTCTTCATACACCAGCTGGTAAACTTGTAGATCTCCTTGGGAAAGATGTTATGAATGCAAAAAGTTTATCTGTATTCCATAGAAGACAGAACAAGTCCTGAACAAGAGACTGAGTGAGGTTTAGTAAAAAGACAAACCGTAGCAGTCTCCAGAAGTCCCTCAAAGTGAAAGTAGAGGATAGCAGAGTACTCAGGAGAATTCAAAGACTCTTATCAGAGACAAGATATCTGAGTATGGATCATAAACAAAACCAGATTAGCCTTTTGTGTTCTTTCACAAGCAGTGAATCCACTTACATGATTATACACTCTTTGCTAAGTGCTGCAAGATCAGAGCCTAAAAGCAAAATAAAGTTCTTAACTCCCTTATTGTTGTCACATTTTGAACAGAAGGAAAAAAACCTAGAGTCCTGTGGGTTTTTCTAATCAGGATGAGGAATTGGTGCCAGGCCAGGTCTGATGTAGCCCAACTTATACATAAAGGATGTTCAAATTTCCATTTCCCAAATTATCCATATGCAGATCCTAAATTCTTGTTGAAAAGATGGCTTCTCGTGTAAACTTTGGCTCAGCTAATTAATGTCATTAAACTAGCATTATGGAAGAGAATGTGTTACTTGCAGCATCATGATTAATTTTCTGTGGGGAAGGCAGGAAAGGGGAGTAATTCCTTTAGTAGAGGGAAAGTCTTAAATTTGGGACAGGGTGGGATTAGGGTGAAAAAGTAATGGCCAAAGAGCAGTCTTTCTTCTAAACTTAGGGAAACAGCAATGAAGCCTGCCATCTCCTTCCAGGAAATTTTTCTGAGGAGGTGCTGGTTGGCAGTGGGAAGCAGAAATTCTTTCAGATTTAGAATCTGGAAAATCTGCCCATGGCTTTGAATGAAAGGAGGCCTGGACTCTTAAATCCATCCCTGCATCTGTCTTTATTCATGTCTCTTATCTCTCTGCCTAAAACACTTTGTTTTTCTTCTATTCCTTTGTGCCCAGTACTTCCTTGCTGCCTCCCCTCTCAGCTTCTCTTTCATAGAGGACTCTGAGCCCTTCTTTAGGTGATAGCTAATGGAAATGCCCAAACCCATGTGTCTGCCTGGGCCTTTGTTCAAGGTGCAAGCTGATATTTCAGAAGGGCATTTGCCAGCCTCTCACAGCTACACTAACTGAAAGGAAACAACCCTTCTTCAATGGAGGTGACGCTAACCGCTCGGTGAGCAGAGGCCTACTGGCTGTGCAGCTCCTCCTCTTTCAGGCCGCAGTACGCAGGCCTGCCAGCCTCGTACCCAGTGATGGGTGTGCTGCAGCCTCCAGCTGGGCCACACTAAATACGCCAACTATTATGCCATCTTTGCCTGAGAGTTACAAAAATCGGTGTAAGCATTATGGAAAAAGTAATTCTTATTTTCTCCCTCACTCCATATAAATAAAATGGAGATTACAAAACTCCTGTTGTTAAACAGGCACTGTCCCAGAACCCTCAAGACCATCCTAAGTTTTTATTTTCAGTAAGAATGCCTGTACAAATAATATTTTTGCTCATTTCATATAATGTTTGGCATTTGTAATAAATGAAAGGTAAATACAGATAAAGGGTTGGAGAAAATCAGTTTTCCCCTATTAGAACATGCTAAAAAGGTAAGACTGCACCAAGTATTACAAAAGAACCATGACACCTTGATATTGAATGCTGTACGGTTCCTCCAGATGGTTCTGTATTTGGAATTGCTGGAGGTGAGACTGCTCCCCGGGAAGTTATACGTTGTGATGTACAATAACAATATGTTAGAATGTTTTTCCAAAGGATAACTTTGAAGTCTTTGGTTTTAATTGGGAATATATGTTAAATGCAGATCCTAAATTATTTTTGAAATTATGACTTCACATGCAGAATACATGTTGGTTCCACTAATTAATTCTGCCTAAATTAGCATTACGGAAGGGGAAATACCGTCTAGAACAGAAGTGATACTCTTATCTTCATCTAAATATTAGGTTCAAGATGTAAGACCCTAATTAATACTCTCAAGAAGAACTTTAGTAAGATGATGAACAACTGTTTCTGAAAATGAATTAGAAGATGCATTAATCAGACCATAGCTTTAGGGTGACTTTAAATCAGCCACAGTGTTTCTTTCTCATTAGGATCTTACTGATCTTTACCAGATGAACCAAACTTCCACTAAAAGCTTTATCTAATTTTGAAGACTTTTTATACAATGACTAAAGACTACATTGTAATGGTAATAATTTTGAAAATACATATTGCTTACTCAAAAAGAAGAATAAGGATAACGTTTTATTTTCAAGCTATGTGTTAGAAACAGAATGTATCTAATGTGATAGTCTCCTAAAAAGTGAGTTGATATAACTGAGGCATCCCCACAATATTTTGCCCCTGCATTCGTGAAAGGAACTCTCAGTCTTAGCACCACTACCAAGCACTTTATAGCCTTGGAATGTTCATGATTTAAATTACAAAAATAAATTAATTTTAAAAACAAACAAACAAACAAACACCACCACAGCAAAGCAGACAATTTGAAACACAGCCACAGCAGCAGACATTGCCCTAAATGACAACTAATCGCAAGACAGAAAGAAACCCAGGGTGTACCCCTCATTTACCTTAGTGTGCTTTACAGACCCGAGCCTAAGCAAGTCTGTAGGCTCCTGTGCTACTGAAGGGTTAAAGTTCTTGATGATGCCGTTGTTGCCCGTATAGCACCTAGCACAATGGGAGATTCTGCTTAGCGAGGCCTTACTGGTGTCAAAGAAAATATAGTCGGTAACTGTCCTGTCTGAGCTCAAAATGAGTAAACTGTCCAGCACCAGTGTTGGCAGCTTGCTCACCCTTCTTGTGGAAGTGGTGAGAATTGCTTTAGTTGAGAAGTAATGCAAACAGTGCATGTTAAAGATGATTTATAAGACCATGCATGAAATGCAGCAACATCAATGAACTAGATACATCTAAGTTTTTTTTTCTGAAACAATTTCTCCAAGAAAATAAGTGCTCTCTTTCAAGAGAGTGTGATGACAGGTGTGTCACATTACTTTTCCCCTGGAAATGTCCCTAATGCCTGGGATCAAAAGAAGGGGGTTATTACGCAGCCAGTAATTTGCCCTGCACGCAGGGAACTCCCCAGGGAGCTTTAAAGGCAGGTTTTACCTCCTCCAAAGTCCCAATGCAAGTGAACCAGAGAAGAACTGTGAATCAGAACTGCAAACTGCTTGGTGTTCACAAAATTAGATAACTTCTCGGAATAATTAGTTCTTCCCCAAGACCATCTTTGCTTGTGATCTGTAGTCTTCTCTATTAGCAGAGAACAGAATGTGCAAGATTTTAAACTGTGGTGCATAACTTAGTAAAATATTTATAATTTACTTGAGGAAGTGTAAAACAGACTATACACTAAATGCTATGATATTTGGCACACCAGCTGACAAGAAACTCTTAGCAGAAAAATGAACTCAAATGTTTAAAACTACCTCCTTCAGTTTGTATCTTCCTGGTATTAGAAAAAACACAGATGTATACTAATGGTAAATGTAAAAGCAACTGACTGCATGACTCATCACTGTATATCCCCTGAGCATTCCCGGGTTAAAGGATGACTATGATTTAATTTAAAAGGTAGGCAAAACTCTCTGCATTTGCATCCCTTTCAGTCAAGTGCCTTGTCATTGGCCATCTCACCTATTTCTCAGCAAATTCAAAATAAGGAGAATATACGTTCTTAGTCACTTGTTCACAAGAATTTTACATTCTCTGCTGGAAAGCACAAGGAGGGTGAAAAAGCTAAGAGCTTGCTATTATCACTGTTCATTTCTTCGCTAGCCCTTCACAGGCCTGCCTGCAAAAATGCGTATAAAGTTGTGACTCATGCAAGCTCAGGGAAGTTTTTTGTTGTTTCACTGTAGTGCTTGTTATTGGGGAAAAAAAAAAGGGTTGGTGTCCCCCAGTAAGATAGTGAAATCCCACCTCTTCAGCTGAGCACAAGAATCTGCACAACTGTTGCAGCAGAAGACAGGGAATATAAAATCATTGATTCTGGCCAGTGAAGAGACCCATTTCAACCCTCCTGCTAGCATCTCAGTAACGACAAGTGTGTGGGTCAGATGGGCTGCACGCGTTAGCCTCCCACCCAAGCTCATACCTACTGAACCCCAAGTCCAAACTAAAATCCATGCACAACTTGCCTGAAGTGGCAAGCTCTGCAGATATGACAGAGCCACAAGAGTGAGTGAATGATAGTACCAGTTTGTATGTTGGGGAATGACCGTGACTCTTTGGGGGCAAGAAAAGAGGGTAGTTTTGCTACCTGTTTGTGACAGAGAGGAGAAAGGAGAGGATTTAATAGTCAGTGCGGCATTTGAGTTAGTTTTGCTATACTATAAAGGTATTAGTGAAGGCTCCTGGCAGCCAGCAGTGCAGAGCAGGTGCAGAAGGCAGATAAAACACTCATGAGGGGCTAAAGCTGGCTGCCCGGTGGCTTCCACGCTGCCAAGGCTGCACTGATGTGTGCAGAGCTGCTGTGCTGGAAGGTGGAAGAGCAGGGAGGCGGCCTGGTCTCTCCGGATTGCATGGGAGGGAGAGTTATGGCAGAGGGAAATACTGCAGGGGAGGATGAGTTCGGAGGTGATGACAAAGTAAGAAATGCGGAGTGAAGCAGGGGCCTCCTGCTGCAAAGCAGGGAAAAAATGTGGAGGAGGGATTGCTACCCCAGGGCCAGGCCTTAGGGACAAAGGTGGGGGAGGGAAGGAGAGACTGGACAAGGCCACTTGTTACCCCCAGCGTGAGCTGGGAGGGGAAGGGCAGCTCTTCCCTGGTGGGTGTGGAGGGAAAGGGCGGGGAAGGAGGAAGCTACTGGGGGGCAGCTGGTGGG
>WHYT01016655.1:140581-150675 GCA_009806455.1 Tetrax tetrax | reverse complement strand
CACCGCTGCCGCCACCGGTCCCCGCGCCCCGGCCTTCCCGCCGCTCCCGCCCGCCCGCCCGCCCGCTCTGCGGTGGCGTGGCCCAGCCGCCCTCCGCGTCCTCCCACCGTGCCGTCGTGTGGGCGGCGAGACGGGCCTTCCCCCGCGGCGGGGGGCCCGCGATCGTGCTGCGGGGCGGACGCTGCCTTGCGGCTACCGCCCCAGCGCGGGGTCCAGCCCCCAGCCCCTCCCGTGGGCAACAAGTGCGGGGCTGGGCCTGGAGAAAGGGGGATGGCAGGGGGAGGGGGAACCGGGCCGGCCTGGAAAATCAGGTGGGAGAGAACAGGGCCGTTAAAGCGTGAGATTCGTATAGGAAAGCGGGAGCGGAAAGGGAGATTGCGGGGAAGGAGCGAAGGAACCAGATCGGGGGGTGAAAAGGGGGCAGGGAGCTGAAGGGAAGCTGTGCGGTGGGGTGGGAGCTGGGCATGGGCTGGCCGGGGCTGGAAAAGAGACAGAAAAACAAGGAGAGGAACAACTACCAAGTGGCAAAGGCAGGCAGGGCCAGTGGCGAAAGGGAAAAGGAGAGTTAGCGATCTAGCTATTCCCAGAGAGAAGCCCGCAAAGTCTCTGGAGAAAAGGTGTAATACTGGAAATGACAGGGACACGCACTCCTCGTTTCCTGGTGGAACAAACTCCATGTATTGGGCCTTTGTGAAAGTACCTTTACCCACGGTGACAGAACAATTCCATCAGTAGAGATGCCTGCTGGAGAAATTTCTTTACCCCCTTGGGATCTTCAGCGAAGTACTGTGTTGTGATAAATCTGCTGAGCAATAGATTCCTCGGATTTCTTTTACAGTCTCAGGACCACGTGGGACAACAAACACTGACAGGCCTCAGACTGCTGGTAAGGGCATTAGAGCCAAATCAGCAGAAATCCTAGGGCTTCTGGTAAACAGAACTGCAGCAGCCTCTTCTGTAGATTGGGCTGAGGGAGCCAGGGCAAGGAGCCTGGGAGCCGAGCAGAGTGGGCTGGGTGAGCTGGGGAGTGGGTCGGTGCTGGCAGAAGGTCTGCAGCAAGTGGATGCTCCTATGAATGGGCACTTTGATAGTGAAAAGGACACGGAGAGGAGACGGGTCATGTTTTGTTTTTTTTCACACAGCCTGCTGTTTTCCTCTGTCACGCACAGATGCAGCTAAGACCATAACTGCCTGTAGCTGGTTAGGGACATATCCAAAACCACATTTCTTTTGTAACTCTGTAGGGCAGTTTGTTATGACCAGTACTCTCATTGCCCAAGTCTGCTTTTGTTATTCCAATGTGTTACATAGTCACCAATGTGAGACTGGTGTATTTCCTCAAATAGATTTCAGTAGACCTTGCAGCTCCACAGCACAGATGAGTGAGAGCAAGGGTGCCTTGGCCCTTCACCTGACCAAGGGCAGGGTGAAGTCAGAAGAGGGAGTTGCACGCACCGCTCGGGAGATCATGTCTTCCAGACCCAAAATCAGTCTGGCTGGGATGGGTAGAGACTTGGCCTGGCAGCACAGAATCTAGAAAAGACATAGCCAGGAGCTGCCAGAGGGATTTATCTTACTGTGCATGCTGAGCTGAAGCTGCAGGATGCTGCCTGCTCCAAGAATCCGGACTCTCCAGGGACCTTTTGGCTTGGCCAGTCAGTCCCCAGGACTTAGTGATTGTGTGTCTGTGAGTGTGTTTCACCTAGAACCCTGCACATTTCTCCCCTCTATTGTCATCAGCTATTCTTGTAAAAAAAGAAATTGAACATAGCTTGTACTTTACTAGTTGCTCATTGGAGCAACAATTAAAATAAAACCTTCAGAAGGGCAAATCAGTCCAGTTCCTGCAGTTCTACATGGGACATGATTACAGGTCATTCCTAGGGATCTTTTCTATCTGTCAAAAGTGGCACTTAGATACAAGAAGTATTTGCATGGAAAACAGAGATGTGAGGTATGTGATTTCAGTAGCTCTGATACTTGCCTAATGTGAATAGGGCAAAATTTTAAGTGGACTTTGCTCACTGTGTAATACCTAGATCCTGCATGGATCACCACCCTGGCTGACACCCACAGGTCTTCAAAGGTTCAAGTATGTGCTCACTAGCTTAGACACCCAGCAGATGACTGTCCTCTGCACATCTGGGCTGGAAGAACCTCATTTCATTGCTAAGAAGTGAGCAAAGTCAATTTGCCTATGGCATTTACAGTTGAACTGAATATTTTCAGGCTTCCAGAGTCTAGTCTGTCTAGCTAAGCTTGTCATTGTAAAAAGACAGTGGTATAAAAATAACATATATCCAAAGCACAGCCTTATACATTCATTTGGGACCTTTTGAGTGTCATATGTTAAATGCTACCTCGGGAACCTGCATTTGTTATGTTTAATGTGGAGTCTACAAGGTGGGTGAATTTTCCCTCTAAGTCATTCAGCTTTTGCTGAGTACAGAGGCCCTGACAGCATGCAGTCCATCACAAAGATCTCTGACCAGGAGTCAGAAGAAGTGATAAAAAATGGATATGCTTTATGGAGCTGGAAAGGTTAAAATGGAGAGGTTAAAGCAGCAACATGAACCTGACCTTTCCTCAGACAGTTTCCACCCCTTGGGCATTGGCAGCTTGAATCTGCTTTTCCCAAGATGGGAGAATTGAACCTAAATTCTGAGAAATAATAAAAAACCCAAACAAACACAAACCTCCAAATCTACTGCATTAGTAGCTGGATGACTGCACTAAGCTATAAATCCAAGACCTTGCAATCTAAAAGTTCTTAATTTCTTTTCACATTTTTGACTTGGCATGGATTTTTCTCAACCTTTGGTAAGTGGGTAGGTCACCAGGGATTTCATAGATCACAGTGCTCCTGAAGAATGTGCACGCATGGTTACATGCAAGTTTAGAGAAGCACAGGGAAGTAATTGATTCTCAACCCCAGTCAACCTGACATTCGGAAACTATGCTTTCTGCTGCCACCCAAGAACATAAGAGAACTGAGGAACCAGTCTGGAAGCAAGATGCCATCCATGCCTGTTTTAATTGCCTAGGCTATTGGTCTGGAGGCTGATAACGCTGCTCATTTTATCAGATGTAAGCTGTTGGAAGATGTTGCCAGCTCTCTTTCTTTTTGATAGAGTAGTACTGGAGGTGGGATACTCCCTACTAATGAACAATGACTCTCCTTCCTCTAAGATGTCATCAAGCCAGGTAGGTTTCACCTGATGGTGGGAAGCATATTTTTTAAACCACAACATTCTGGAAATGTTTCTTCCACAGACTTCTTTGGTACATGCATATAAATTTAGTAGCCAAGTAGCAGAAATGGTGAAATGATCAGTCTGCTCCAAAATCTCATAAGTGGTATGAGAACAAATCTATTGTCCTTACTTTTTGCAGTTCATAGTATTTGATGGGTTTCACACTTCCTCCTGGGGTGTTAATTAGTGAGTCACGCCAATTCTTGCTGAAGCTAATGCTTTCGCTGCTGACTTGGAGGGCCAAGGGGGGTCAGCAGGAGTGGCAAGTTGAGGCTGAGATTTTAACACCACTCTTGATGTAAGCCTTCCCTTACAAAAGTTTCCAAGAGTCCTCATATCTCCTCAAACAACAAAGGACAGGAAACATGCAGGACACCAGGCCTGCTAACCCTGTGATCCACAGAAATCCTCGCCAGTACCGACAGGAGCAATGGGATGTTCGAGCTGCCGAGGTTCAACTTCTTGATCTTGCACCCAGATACCAGGGTTCACCTCTGAGCTTGCTGCGGTTAACAGCTCTATGTTATGCTGAGGCTTATCTACCTATGCCAGTTTTACAGTGGTAAGAAGTGATGGGATAGCAAAGAAGTGCAGAGAGAATATTCACCTGGCAAGATTGTGAAAAAAAAATCCCTGAGTAAAGGGAATTGTGTTGGAAAGTTTTGTGTTTATTCCTAGCATCATCTTACTGCATTTATTATTTGTTGCTGGAATTTTTTTTTCTGATATTGTGTCTGGCACACCTGGATCTCTTCACAGGTGAATGAGAAAGGAATATTCTAGGAAAACATCATAGGAGTTTCAAGCGCCTTTCTGTTTATGGTATTATCAATGACTTCCTGTATAGATTTCAACAAATAGATGGTTGGTGAGGGTATTTTTGTAGTCTAAGTCTCTGTGTGATAATGTGGTTGTTCATTCAAAGGTTGTTCATTCACTCTGACCTCTTAGAAGATGTCCTTTTTTAATGAGGATGTTCCTTATGTTGTTGAGATAGATATGTGCATGGTAGAACATCACTATAAACAGAAAAAAAAAAGTTGCACAAGTGAGTCATCAGAATCTATGGATCCTACACCTACGGATCCACTTTGTTCCATGAGGCATTAAAATGGCTCTGCGGCAATGATGCAAGTGAAACTACTCCACAGCAGAATGAACTCATAGGAGCAATCAGTGAGGAACTTAAACACCCATCTGGGACAAGGAAAAATTCTTCTAACTCCTCAGACCTGATCTTCCAGAAGGACCTAAGACTTAACTTCAAAGACAAGCCTGGGAACTGAAACTCATAACTTTTCAGAATATTAAAAACCAGGGACTGAGTATTTACTCAATAAACATTTTATGACCATTAAATATTTTTATACTTTTTCTCACATCTCACCAACTGTTAAGCCATCCCCGTTCCACCTAAGTAAACAACCTCTATCTGATCTATACGCCCATCATTGTCTCACCCCTCTGGGCCAACACCCTCCTCCCTCAAAATTTTAATAATATGTTACACTTGGAGCAATCACTCCCAGCTCGATGCTTGCTGTGTCTAGATCAGATGTACAACAACAATTGTATTCCCCTTCCAAACGTCCATTTACTCCAAGTGTAATAGATGGTGTCTATCTCTGCGAGTCTTGCCATTTTAGGCATCTAAGATGGCATCTTAGCTAGCCACAGTTACAGAAGCACACCTAACTCAGTAAAGTGTGAGGAAAATACAGGAACATGCAACCTGCTTCACTAAAATACTGAACTGAATTCATGGACATTGATATTTCAGAGTTAACGACTGAACTGCATAAGGATCTGTTGTTCGGCAGGATTAAGATTGTCTTTAGGTGAGATTAAGAACCAAACCCAAAATGGTAATTTATTCTAGTGTGTAAAATAAGTGTTCTGCACCTCGCTGAACTTTTCCATTTGTCATTTGGAATGACTCCTTCTAGGATTCTGTGTATTCTTTTCTCTGATGACGTCCATCTCCTACATCTGTTTCTGTTCGGGAAATGCTGGTGCATGAAACAACATAAATTTCCACTAACAAAGAATGCTCTTTGTCTGAGCCATGGGCCCTCTAGGTAAGTTGATCAAAGAGATACTTTTTTTTTTTTTTTTTCTGTAAGCATTGCACCTCTGAAGGAACTCTACAATTCATTTTCCACGGTCATGGTCATCTGTTTTTCCCGGATTCCCACTTTTGCTCCAGATGCATTCTCTGATAATTTCTTAAGAGAAGTATTATTTCTAATTGCCTTCCCAATGTCTCTGACCTATCCAGTGCCTGCAGCTCTTCTCATGCTTTATACTATTGCAGGCCTTGCAAAGGACATACAAAACACTGATACGTAAATGTAATTGCTGAGCTAGTTCAGGATGGGCAGACAAGTCTCCCTGCATTGTTTGCAAAACTTAAATGAAGAACTTCCATGTACGGTAGGTGCCACTGAATGTAGCCTACCTGGAAGAACTGCCAGATAGATGGGCTGTGATTACATCTACCAAGCTTGAGCTGACTAAATTAATATAGTATGAGCTGGTAACACAAGTAATGTTTCTTTTTTTTTTGTAAATTACTTGGGTGGGAAGCTGGAGGGTTACAGAAGTTGAGGTAGCAACTATTCCTTGGCCTCAGGGATGGGGGACATGAAAGAGATTTGGCCTCAGGCCATGTGATTGCAGAGTCATTGCCAGCTTATATCAATGATTTAATATAAGAGGTAATAAATAGTTAAGACGATAGTCCTTTGGGGCAAGCACATACATGGTCATCTGATACCGTGTAGAAGCTGAAGCCTAAGAACTGCAAGACACAGAAACTAAGCTGTCATCCACAGACCCAGCATATCAACCAGTTAGAATGAGTGACCTGTTCCTCTGGGGTTACTGGTATAGGAGTGGTCTAAACGAGACTGATGGGGCTGAAAGTATGATCTGTGTGTGATGTGCATTTCTGCAGAACAGGAATCCAAAAATGTAACAGCTGCCCTCCACCCTTATTTCTGGCTTGTCTTAAGACTTTGTAACTGGAAGTAGGTCCCATGGTCTTTCACCCCAAACCACCTTGTCAATGCTGGAGGTAGACTGAGTGCCTTTTGGGCAGGAAGTCTTCCCTCTGCCCATGGGAATATAAAGACATTTAAAAGTAAATAAAGTTTCTTAAAAAATTAAGAGGCTGTATCTCTGCTCAAATAGCTTGCAACACAGGAGGGTACTTAGAACAAATACGTTTATAAAAGGGTATGAGTAGACATCCATGGATGAAATTTTCATAGTAGATGAAATCATCAGAAGGGGTTAGATACCCTTCCCTTGTACTGCTTAAAAGACTACTGTCACAGAGGTATTCAGAGACCTTTTATTCCGAAGAACTTCAAGAAGTGAACCTAGATGAGACCAGAGTTTACAGATGCTAGGTTACAAGTCTGAAGACTCATCCCCACAAAAACAAAGGAGCAGAGTCACCATGACAGGCAGGGGAACCCCAGTAACCGAACCAGAGCCGACTGAGCCCCTGATGGGATTGCTCCAAGGGCTGTCACAGGTGAGCCACCAGCCCCAAGGGCTGGGGAGACACTCCCAGCTGAGTCAATGGAAGACACTCCCCATCAACTCCCCATCAACCCCTTTACAGACTCAGGGAGAATTACTGACTACACGAGCATGGGACTCACTGTGGGAAGGTGGAAAGAACATTTCGGGGTTGTGCAAGATTTACTATGGGATGTTTAGGGCAAGTACCACAGACAGGGGAAGGGAAAGATTGAATTGGACTTGGGAGGAACAAGTGTGGAAAAATACAGAAGAAAGGGGATAAAAGGAGCTGCACATATGTAAACAGGTGACTGGTCAGTACGCTTGTGCAGAAGTGCAGCAAGGGCTGGGCTCTTTGCCAGCCAGGGCTCCATCCCTGGTGGGGATGGTTTCAGTGTGCGTAAGGACACAGATAGCCAAGCTGTGCAAATAACCTGTTGATCATCAAGAAGTGCAAATCAAGAAGCAACTGGAGCAAGAATCAGAAAACAACAAATATGAAGAAAAATGCTGTAATCATTGATGAGACATTCTCTAACCAATCTTGTAACTAAGGACTTGGAAAGGTACTGGGGTAACTGGAGGTGGCTGAAAAAAGACCACGGGGAAGGAGGAGCTATGACCCTGCTCCAGGATGCAGGACCATCCCTGCAACCTCTGTGGAACTCAGGGAGCAGAAAAGAGCCCAGGAAAACCCGTGATCCTCTGCTGAGATGCCACAGCATGGCAGGAACCACCACACTGAGCCATCCAGCCTCCCTCCAGGATCGCACCAGCTCCCAGGCAGTACAAGGAGCTCGTGAAAGAAACCACAAAGCCAGCCTGCCCAACTTCTTTCCCTCACTGCACCATCTGTCCCATGGCACACGGAAGTCATATAACTTGTAAAATGGCATACATCTTTGTATTAAGCATAATTAGCAGTGGCAGGCAGCCCTTTCCAGCCAGCTCCAGCAGACCCACTGCAGGACACAGCTGAGCACATCAGCCAAGCTGGTGGTGCCCCTGAGCCCATTGGGTGAGCTTATAGTGCCTCTGAAAGAGATGTGTTTAAGGAAGGGTGGAATGTGCCAGCACAAAATAAAAAACAACCAGGCTGGAGGGGGAGGAAAGAGGAGACCATGCCTGAGCAGCCTCCAGAGCTGTGTAGCCACCTGAGCAGGGCTTGCAAGGCACAACTCTAAACGGACTGCTAGCGATGGAGGGACCACCACTGACCCAGCTCCTGCACTGCCCATTGCCTTACCAAAGTGACTGAGTGTAATGTGTGGCAAAGGGATGGGAGAACAAAAAGACGGTGGAGAGGTGTGCAGAGGGAAGAAGGGGTGTTTTTTTTTCTGAGGGTTTGTTTGCATTCTGTTACAGAACTAGAACTCTGAACGCCCTTCCAAGAAGAGAGAGTTTCACTTCCACTACCCCTTCTGAGTCATTCTGTGTTACTGTAAGGGATATTACTGGCCTTCCAAAACACTCTTCTGGTTCAGAAATACTTACAGACATGCCTTCCACTAGTGAAGTCTTGCTGCTGATCCCAGCTAAAACATACTTTTGAATTGAAACAGAACTTGGCAGATCTTCTGAATGACCCCAGGAATTAAAATGAAAACTATTATCACCAGGTCAAAACCTCACCCTACCACCTGTCTGAGATTTCTTAAAGAGCATCTGAGTATCTTTGCTCTCAGCTCTTCGGTTCTTACGCCCTGGAATGTGTATGGGTTCAAAAGGAAAGCTCTCCAGGTTTGTAGGAACCAGTCGAAGATTTGTAGGGATTCTCAGTGTTCAGATCCTGGAATGTTGCTGCTCACATGCTATGACTGGTTTGAATCAATGTATTGATGCTAACAGATGTGTTTTTGTCTTTTTATGGGCTGAAGGATACAGTGTTGAAGGAAAGGAAGCTCCTTAAAGCAACTTCATGGGTGACATTAGACAAGCTGACAAGCAGCACTATCCACCGGAGAGCAGTCAGAGGCTGGGGAAATCAGAGGCAAGACTGAAAATGTTTCTGCCGAAATACCACCCCTAGCTATAAAGATCCTGAGTTGCCCGAGACTGAAAAAAAACTTCCTACATTGGGCAGGATTGGCAGAGTTTTTGCAGCAAGAGGGCCACCTGCATTGCCGCTGGGCCAGTAAACAGATTGGATTATAACACATTGCCAGTGCTGGTAGTGAATGGGCTGTTCCCATTTGAGCGATATCGCTCTGGGGACATGAGAGATGTAGGGGACTGTTTATCTTAATGACTTACTACCACAGGGTGAGCAGATGATTCCAGAGCGTATTTTTCAACAGTGCTTGTTTGCTATTGCAAATTTTTAATAAGTTCACAACAGCAGCATCCAGCCATTGCTGGGTAAGCTGCCTCTGGTTTCTGGCCTGCCTGGCTGTTGGTGGGGGCTTGCTCTACCAAAGCCTGAGGAAGAACTGGAGTGGAATCACGGAATCATTTAGGTTGGAAAAGACCTTTAAGATCTTCAAGTCCAATTGTAAGAAGGAAGGAAAGCATGTTTTTACTTCCAAACCCCAGGGAGGCTGCAGTGGGCAACAGCAGCTCTATTGTGTTCTCTGTAAAATCTGTTCCCTGCTAAGTCCAGAAGGGGGTGAGGTGCTGCTTGTCCCTGTGGGGAAACAACACAGACCACACGTAAGCTAGGATTGATTAGGAAGATGTTGGAGTTCTCTTCTCAGCCATACAAAAAGTACAGTACAAGTCTGAAGAGATGTATGCAGGGAGGCAGAGAAAGAGATAAAATAGGCAGAATGGGAACGAAGCCATGCGTAACTTTCTAGAGTACTAACACTAGACGTGGATGCACCCAAGCCTCTATTCAGATGAGTTTTTGTCTGTATTGTATGTGCAATAGCCATTTAATCCACAAACAAAAGGTCACTGTGAATGCAATGCAGCAGAATAGTGCTGAAACTTCAACTCGCAAAATTTATTTATAGTGTGGAAGTGCAGGGACAGAATTTGTCATTCCAGTTAACTTGAGAAATTAAAGATAGATCTCTGGAGCATGTCCAGCATCCTCACAGTTCTTAAAATACACCTACTCCATAAACTAAAGATGTAACATCTGTGTATCTGTAATGTTTCCACGCGTGTTTATTACTGATTTGGCAGAATTAACATTTTAACATTTAGAGTATGATGATGAATGCTTCAGATTTTCCTGGATAAGCAAACAATGAAACTACTTTTCCTTCCTCAAGATGGCTCGGCAGGGCAGGGCAGGGCAGGGCAGGGCAGGGCGCACCTCCCACCCCCGCAGTGCGAACGCCCCGCCCCCACCCCGCCCCGTCG
>WHYT01016655.1:128002-140561 GCA_009806455.1 Tetrax tetrax | reverse complement strand
CCCAACGGCCACGCACGCGCCTCCCCCGCCCCTCGCTTAGCCCTGGCGGGAGGGGGGCAGCCAATCGGCGCCACCGTTCAAGCGGCGCGAGGAGGGCGCATGCGCCCGCCTCCAGCGGCCAGACGAAGGCGGCGGGCGGGCTGCGCCCGCGCGCTCCCGCCCTGCCCCGCCCCGCCCTCGCCCGTTGGGCGGCCGGTGCAGGCGCCATTTTATCGCGAGGGGGCGCCCGCCGCCGCGGTGACGGGAGTCCCCAGCCTCCGCCGTGGAGAGCGGGGGTGTTCGGTCTGGCGCTAGGAGCTGGAGTTCTGAAAACCCGTAATAAACTTCCAGCAGAGCTTTAAAAAACCCAAACATTTTAACGCAGAATAGTAGAAAAAGTGTGTGTTTTACCTGCCAAAATCTATACCTTGCCTTAAAAGTATGTTGTATTTAGCCCATTGTGTCTTAGGGAACACAGAGGGTTTATGTGGATGCATAAGCAATAATTAAATTTGGTAAGTTGCGATGATGTGTTGCACTAATGGTGTGCTATGCCAAAGATGTGTCTGCATGTTTGTGATGATTGGCATTTTAAGATGGAAAAAGCACTTTGACAAAAGTAGTTTTTGCTGCTGCCCTTAGTACTGAGGAGATTAGTGGTTTTTAGGGTCAGACCCACGGACAGGTTTATAGATGCATCATTTTTATGAAGAACACTTTTTTTTTTTGAGAAATAAATTCCAATTGCTGTGGTTAAGATGCCTTTCACCCTCTATCTTCTCTGAAGTCTCCTCAGATGACAGCATCACGTTCACTGCCCTACAGAAACACCAGAATTAATGTTTTTTAACACAAGCAGTTGTTTTAATACAAGCAGTGAGCCTATCAAACAGTTTGGAAGACAATGACCTGGCTGCTTGTAAGGGGGTTATTTTATGAACACAGACTCCCTTTCTGAGAAGGGCTAAGTGTGCACAGCTGTCCTCTTCACTCTCCAGGTCCATCGCCAGTTCCCTTTGAGCCAGAACTGAAGATAAAAGCTAGCTTACCTTGGTCAACACTTATTAAGCCTCATTAGTCTTACCAAACATTCTGGTTGTCATATTTCATTCAAATAGATGCATTTATATCAAACATTTGTAGAGACATTTTTATTATATCTTTTTTTTTTTTTTTTTTTTTTTTTTTTTTTTTTTTTTTTTTTTTTTTTTTTTTTTTTTTTTTTTTTTTTGCCTACATCCAGCAGTTAGAGCTAGCCAAAGCCAGCCAGCAAGCCTAGCTACCTGGTCCTTTGATTCAGGTCATTTTTCTATGTTAAGCCTTCATGTCCTGAAATGTGACTAGTTCAAAGTTCAAGTTCAGATGTATATGTAAAGTCTTGGCAGTCACTCTGAATTTATTCCATTCTAACTCAAATCAAATTCTGGCTCGTCTCAAGCAGAATGCCTTGTTCTTTCTTTGATAAGCTCTGACTTACTTGTAAGGAAATGGAAAAAGGTCAAAACATAGGTAAATACATATTTGACTACAAATTTAGGAAGTTATTTTTCTCTAGTATGCATTGTTTGCTGTATTGTACTGTTTAAAACTCTAGGAAGCACAATGGTCTCTTTAAAAAAAGTTTTAACGCACCGTTAATGCATTGCAGATAAGAGGAGCGCGTGCCTTAGCAAGCTGGTTTGGTGGGCTGGGTAACGGTGGCAAGGGGTTTTGGTGGTGTAACTGGTAAAAGTGGGCTGAGTGGTAATGGTGGACTACAGGATATTGGTGGATCAAGTGGTTGTTGGGGGGGGTACCTGAGAAATTGTTGTCACCCAGAAGAAAAATGTAAACACAAGAAACAGGACACACAACAAAAATTACAGTTTTCATTAAATAGTGACTTTGTAATAAAATTGTGCAAGTGATTCCTGTAAATCAGTCTAGTCCTTTTTTTTTCCTCTTTCACAGATGCAATAGTAAGTAATTTCCTTGCATGGCATATTACATTTATCATACCCAAATGGAATGACAAAGCAACAATCATAGTACTCTGTTACATAGTCATTCAGTCTTGGATACCAACAATTTGTGTATTCGCCAAGACCTAAGTTTCTGGGACTGAAGGCAAGGTAAAGAAAAGTTGTAAGAAAAAAAAACAAGCAGAATTCTGGTCAGTGTGGCATACCTTTGGGTAAGACCAGCAAATTTCATAGATTTATTGCTACCTTACACTGTTATAAATGAGATAAAATCCTGAAATGTAGAGAACGTAGCTAAGCTTTCAGATAAGAACGTATTTTATTTTTGTAAACACTGCCCCAACAAAACTCCAAGCATAATTCCTCTATCATTAACTTATTTTTCAACGTAACATTGATTTTACTGAGGTTGCATATATATTAAGACTGTCAGATAAAACAAATTCTGTGATCAATCTTAGTCTTAATGGAATCATAATAGGAATAGGAATGGCTAAAACTGTGTGGTTACATTTCTGAGTAAAAATGTTTAGGAAGGCATTTCAACACATGGAGTTAAGTGGGTACTTAACGTTTTCCTAACCTGGCAACTAAGCTCTGCAAGTGTCTGGAAGACTAATATTTTCTGACACTCATATTGACAAAAAGAAAAAAAAAAAGAAGTTAATTAACATTGCTTATTTTGTGTTAATTTATGAGAACAACTAAACAATTTCCTTTTGAATGTATATTAAACTGTAGGTTCAAAATGTCTTCCAATATCTTCCCACATGGTGAAAGTTCAACTCAAGCAATGCTATGTTAAAGGCACAGCTTACGTCATTTACTCATTAGTGGTCTCTCTTGCCAAGATTAAAACAGAGAGTGGAATGCTGTTCCACAGGTCTGGTTGACACTTAACCTCTTTAACTTTTATTCGGCTTTTACAAAACATTTTCCTCTCTTTCCTCGCTTAAAGAAGGTGTTTAGGAACTGTTCGGAATAAAAATACCAAGACCTAAACTCCAAATTTGATAAAGGAACTGACATATTAAAAAAAGAATACTTAATAATGAAATAGAATGTTCTTGAGAAAAGGTATTTTTCTATGAAAAAATCAATAGGAAACATAAGCATATTCTTTAATTAAAATTTATTCAAGCAGGAAATTTTAATAATATGGCTTTCATATATGTAGGAATTTTAAGAAAATAATTTAAAGCTATTTACCTCTGCATTATTTCTATAACCTTATAGTATCTGTTTTCTACAGTACCTTTTTATATGTAGAATAGTTTTATTTTACATCATTCAAATATCTGGTATTGTGTTTTGTTGTTATTGACAAAAAAAAAAAAAGAGGAAAAAATAATTGGATCTTAGTTCCATATAGAAGTTGATACTCAATTTCTGCTTTTTCTTGTGCAACACCTAATATGCTTCTACAGAGTTCTTTTCCTGCAAGTACTGTTTAAAATGTAAGAAGTTTTGATTTTAAGATTAATATTTTTCCTAAGAATAAGTAATGCTTCTTTCGATATAGATACAAACAGCAAAAAGAACAAATAAAAAATAGATAAATAAGACAATATAAGACTTCAGGAAGGGACTGGCAGAAACCATGCTTCTGTTAAAACTACTGAAATCACTCTGCATGTGTGATTAATAAGCGTTAGTGTGTTTGGGTTTGGGCTCTCCAGTACAAGGAAGAAAACAGCATACAGGAGGCTGTCCAGCCGAGGCCACCAAGATATTTGGGGTCTGCAGCATATGACATCCAAGGAGAAGCCGAGGGAACCTGGAGAAGAGAAGGCTAAGGGGGATCTTCTTGCAGTCTTCCTCTTCCTGATGGGAGGATGTAGAGAAGACAGAGCCAGACTTTTCTTGGAGGCATGCAGCAAAAGGACAAAGGACGACAATCTCTATTTGTTACACAGGAATTTCTGATTTTTCTTTTTTTTTTTTTTTACCATGACAGTACTTAAGTACTGGAACAGAGACCCAGAGTGCTGTGGAATCTCCACCCTTGGAGATATTCAAGCTTAACTGGACATGGCCCTGAACAACCTGTTCTAGCTGACCCTGCTTTGAGCAAGGGGTTGGGTCAGATGGCCTCCAGAGATCCCTTCCAACCTACCTATTCTGTAATTCTATTGGTAAGCCCTGAGAAACATTTTGAAAGGAACATTCATTAGCGTGGAACACTTGGAGAACTACATTCACGTGCTTACCTTATAACAATTAGGAAATTAATTTCCTTTATGGAGCATATGCAAAATAAAGAAAATTCAGAGCATATTTTAATACTTGTAGTACTGATTGTGTTAATACTGGAGACTATAGAGACTCACAGTGTGACTACTGGAAATTTAATGATTTAGTTCTTACGAATGATATAAACCCCACAAATATTACACAGAGCATTTCAGGGTACGTGCATTCTTTAAATGACCCTGTCATGCCTTAAACACATACAATGTAGAGATAATACTGTATTCAATACTTGAAAACCAGGATATTGCAAAAGTGGACAGCAATGAAAGAACTAGTTTTTCTTTGCTGCCCTTCTCAGATGTGATCATTTATCTGTGCATCACAGACTATACAGCTGCGTGATCTCCCACCTCCCATCCAGTCTTTCACTGATGAATTAAAATAACGCTGGTACAATCTCTTTCAGGAAACCATTTTCTCAGTTCCATATCTTAATAATAAGGTGTTGACATAGCCCAAATCTGCAATACTGCAAATCCAATTGGAGTAATTGCTTGTGCGTCAGGCTAAACTGTCTTCATATTATATTGTCTTCAAATTATATAAAATTCTATAAAACCCCCCCAGATATCATATCATATCAGAACAATTTCTTCTGCCTGTAAACCACATTTTGTTTGTGGGGGACCACCACAATGCTGCCTTAGACATTCTTACTTATTAACTCTTTCGTCAAGCTGTGAAGGAAAAGTGATAGTGCCAGTAAGGTGTAAAAAACACCTTTGAAAGACTCTCCCAACTCTTCTGCTAGGTTGGGAGTGGAGACAGGGGTCTCATCTGCCTGTGAAATGCTATCCTACCCTTAAGCTTGGTTTTGGCAGGGCCTGATTAGTCTCTTCTCAGCCCTAGTCTGTATACAAGTGGTAAGATTTAAAGATAAACCACACAGTGCAAAGTCTGGCATTCACACCCAGTTGTGGATTCTGGCCTTTGCTATCATTATGACAATATCCCATCACACATAAGCAAGTAATCTGAACGGAATACTACTGAAACAATGTGGTCTTAATTAAAAATTATCTCAGAATGGCAAATTTCACAATTAAATATACACTGATTGTAGTTTTCCTGTAATATCAAGACTGAGTACAGTGTCACAGGATATTTTGATTAAAAAATTGGACTAATGTAGTAAACAGATTACTTTGTTAGAAAAGGAAAGCCAGTCAGTCCCCTGCAGGGCACCACTCCCAACATCCTATACCGGAGCGGGGCAGGGATCCCATGCTGAAGGCATGAACCGAGTGGTAGACACAATGCACACCAGATTATCAGGCCCAGGCCTACAGTGCAGGCCAAAATAACCATTCTGTGTGCTTTGCCCGGTCTGACAGAAATGCAGCCAAATGCACCCATGTGATCCCCATCAGACTTGTACTGCTGGGAATTTCTCTGTGGAAAACAAAATGCAAAGTCTCCCCAAACTTTGGGAATATTCATTGGGCTATAATTCCTAAATAATGTGGAAAGCTTTCACATAGGGTTGTACCTTAGTCTGTGTAGAGGAAACTCTAGACAATTTGATGGGTCTTTTCAAATATTATTTTCATAGTCATCAGAGTGATCAACTAAAAAAATTAAAACTGTCCCGTGTAGTCCAAAGAGCAGAAGATGCTTGTTGAAGAGGTTTTAATGTGCAGCTGCACAGTCAGAGGTGTTAAATGCTATTCTGTGAAACCACTGGGAGAATATGATTATCTTAACAGAAAGAAATCTGTCTGAGGTTTGAAGAACAGTTTCCTTCATTTCAGGGACAGAGTTTGGAAAAATAAAATCATGCTATCAATATGTGTTAAGTAGATTGAAATTTTGATGGTCCTTGGGCTTTATTATGTCTGCCTTTCTGAGATACAGCTCGTGGTTTGAAGCCGTAATCTCCAGTTCTCCCATTAGCTCTTTCAGTATCATCTCTATTGGTGTCAGTGCTGGAAGACTAAAGATTTGAGGGAGCTGTGTTTGGACTGGGTGCAAAGTCAGTGTTCTTTGAGATTTCACTAGTTATTACAGAAATTAGTGTGCACTTCAGCTTACTTAGGCCTCAGGGGCCCTATGTTTGCAACAAAACCCCATTTTTTTTTTTTTTTTTGGCTGGGTACAGTTGCAAGCAGGGAGTCACATCTCAGGTGAATGGGGAGGGAGGGTGGTGTGTGAGACTGGAATTAATGATGCATAAAGACTCGTGTGAGCTTGTATTAATCACTCCCCTAATGCCACCCTCTGTTTCACCATTTCTGTTGGCTCTGGTGACTTTCTACAACAATCAAGTACCTAAATTCCAATCTTGTTCTTCTATCTTAAATAAAACGCTCCAAATATTTACTTACACCCTTCCTTGTTCAGTTGCTTTAGCTTAGTTAATACCTTTTCTGACACTGCGATGTGGAAACGCATTCTGCTTCGTATTTCCTTCTTGGCAGAGACAGCAGACCCACCACTGCACCGCAGGGTATGTCGGTGCAGCCATAAGGCGTGGTTTTGCACTGAGTAGCTTACCATGATGTTTCTCAGATTAATTTTTTTATGGCTAATTTTAGAGAATATTAGAATATTTTACATTTGAAATTGCCATTTCCTTCATCTGCAAATCCTTTTTGTTCTACAGATACAGAATCTCTTGGCTATCAGGGTTAATGTCTGGCTGCCAGGTAGTTATTTTCTTGTTTCTGCTACTCCTATGGAAAATCTGTTTAGGCCCTGACGGTCCTGATTGAGGCAGCTGTATTGCAAATATTAGTAAGGAGCTGTCTTCTCATTATCACCCTAAATCTAATAATATTTCATATACACATATTTGTTCATGTGCTAACTTTGTCTTTTATTTAAATACATTTTTTTTCCCTCTCTGCCTTTTTGACAATGGTCCCAACCCATCTCAGTGTCCTTTTCTAGATTAACAAGCCAGGCTCCTGTGGCCTCCTGTAGACCTTTCTGCATCTTTCAGCACATTTTTCTTGCACATACACTCTATTTGAGAAGTCTCCCCAGGACTTTGTATAGTCCAACACATCTCCATTTTGATTCCAGCTGATGCATCCTAGGATTATGTTTGCTCTTTGTGCAGCTATTAGGCCTTTTCAGCTCATGGCCATCCCAGGAATAGCGAGTATTTCTTTGCCTTGGTTCCTAATCATTTCCAAATGTTGAGCTTATGCTACAAATCTTTGTTACTAGTTTCCTGATAAATGACATTGTGTTCTGTAGTGATAAGTTTAATCTCAGTCTTGTCATTCAACTTCCCAAGGCTACACAGTTCTTCCAAATAGTTTTCAAACATTTTCAAATGGCTTCTAACAAGGAAAAATAAGAAGAAAATAATTGAGTAGCAGAGAAAAACTACCTTACATATTGTTTTATTGTTCCAGTGGTTTATCCTAATTTTTTTAATTAGTTTGACCTTTTCTTCCTTCTTTATTTTTCTAAGAGAAAAGTGGTTATGTTGGAGAGGAGTGTTAGATGATGAAAAATTGGAAACATTAAAACATGCAGTTGTTGAATTAAAAAATAAATAATGTTTTATTTCATAATAAAATAGGATCTTTTATTAAAGAAATCCTATTTGAAAAATCCTTATATTGATATTTTCCCAGAAAAAGCTTAATCAATGAAAAATGACTCTATTATTCTAAGAATGTATTACATTAAACAAAACAGATTTCTTTAGAGACAGAAATTATTGTATATAGCATGGATAAAGAAATAGAAAAAAAAAAAAAAACAAACTGTCGAAGAAATAATAATCTGACCATGAAGGACCTCTAGTGGCACAAATATTTCCAATTTAAATAACTTCTACTTTTTCAGATTTTAAGTTAAATTTGTGTGCTATTTTTTGTCTTTCCTTTTGTTGATAAGGTAAACACAGAGAACATATTTTTGTTATAGTAAAGGACGATTAAGGGTCTAGGTACACAATGGCATTTCAGTTCCCTGAAACTTAAAGCAGATGCTGTGAACTTAAAAATTATGTTCTGTGTTTTTACTTGTTATCATTGTTATCCACTTTTATTACCTACTGAAACTTACGATTTTCTTAGCAGGAGGAACAGCCTGATAGAACATAGTGAAACTGTTTAACAAAAAGGAGGTGAAAGCAGATGAAGATAAGAGACCTATGTCTGTGTCTCATTTGTTATGGCTCTTTTATTTGTTCTCAGCTCAAAAGTATTTTTTTTTAAAAGGGGCAAAAAAAGGTATGCCGTTACTTGTGGGTTATCCTTCAACCATTCTAGAAGATAACAAACTATAAGAAATATTTAGATTCTTAGTTCCTTTTGAGGACACTTCAAAATAATTTAGAATTCATATCGAATTTTGAATAGAAAAAATTCATTTTTAAAGAATTCTACAAATGTGTTGCTGGTAGTTCTTTGTCAACAGTTTTTCTAAGTCAAAAAAAGCTGTATATGCCTACTAGTATGGAGGCCCATTAAGAATCCAAACACATCCTGCATGCAGATGAATTACAGCCACTCACCCGAGTAAAGGCACGATAAACTGTGTTACAGTGGAACTAGTTGCTTTTGTAGAGCACCAGGAACAAAGTTTCTGTATCTGAAAGAGGATGCAGAGGCTTAGATGCACATACTCCCAAGTTTTGACTGGTGGGACGCCACGGGGGAGCGATAATACCAATTCTGGCCTGAACGGCGCGTGTCTCTGGAGCCAGGCAGCCAGGCCGGCACACACTGCAGGCAGCCGTGTTGCTTCGCTGTGCCACGAAACAAACTCAAGGGCTGACAAAAATTCGGAAACACACAGCAATGGTGACACTTGAGATGAACCCTGAATTGTAGTAAAAGCAGGAGCCTGGAGCAGGAGTAGCTGCACGCAAAGTCATGTTCAAATGTCTTAGATGTTTCCGCACTCATGGCCATGTTGTTCACAAGCCATAAAAATTTCCAGAGATAGCAAACATACTTTGAAATGAACTTAGTCCCCAAAAGTCTAACAATATATTTTTTTTTTTTTGTTAAAGAAATGAAATTAAGAAGAGGTCCCTACCCGTTTAAACTCTTATTAGTTTGTTTAATATTTTCTCAGTACACAGATCCCTTTGGGACTACAGTCCTTCAGATGAGCAGCTCTGGTGTAAAGCCCCAGCCTGGCAGTGGCTTTCTGGTGTGGGGCTGCTGCAGCTACCTGTAGCAAGGCATTCCAAGAGCTGAGCTGAAACGGAGGCAAAAAGCACCAAAGACATGATCCTACATCATAGGAGAATCGGCAGCAGGTTGCAGGTATAGGATAAATAAAATTAAAAGTGAATATAATAGTACCACAGTTGTGGAGATCAGATGTGGTGAGATGTGCAGGGTCTGATAGTTCTGCTTATTTTTTTTAAATTTTGTTTTTATTTTAGGTTATGGAAATTTGTGACTGGCATGACCTGACTCACAGCTATCACAATACTGAAACTAATCTTGGCAGATTGATTTCTTGTGGGAGTCATGGCAGGATTTTAACTGGATTAGGAATTCAAAATTTAAAAATCCATAAACTATTCTGTTATGCAACTGAAGGAGAAATATAGAAAATCTTAATATAATATAGAAATGGGTATATATATAAATAAATATCAAAGTATATTTATGAATGCTCTGTTAAGACATATTTTACAGCTTTTCTCTCATTTTGACCTACAGCTTTAATATTGCACGATGGCAAAGTCAAAGAGGGAATTTGGGCACCCATCCTCTCCCGCCTAGCCAATACGGGTAGGGCCTGGCCTTTGGGAAGTGGGAGACTAAAATTCGCCTTTCTGCTGAAAAGGGACTGGCAGGCACCTGAAGTTATAAAGATGATCTGAAAATGGCAGAGTAGTGCCTTTTTTACACTCTTAAATCAAATCCTATGAGAATGAATTTGGGTGATTGCAAAGGGAGATGAATACAGCTTGAATGAGAGAACTGTGATAGGGAAAAAACATGTCAGAAAAAAAACGTTGTGGTGCTGGGGGTAGGAAGATTAAACCATGGTGCTCTGTGGGGAACGGGTGAGGGTAGAGAGCAGCAGTGTCTTGTGGCAGAAGGGATGCTGGCAGAGTCAGGACAGCGACAGACATTTGCACCACCGCAGGCAGATCGCTCTTCCTGCAGGCACCTCTGGGGTTTGACTCCATCACCTGTGGCACATCACTGAAAGTGAGGGTCATTAAAAAACCCACCAGGGTATGTGAAATTCCACCAGGTTCTCCAGGTGAGTCCAGCTGCGATCTGGGTGAAGAAAAACAGGACGAGTTAAATCTTTAGGCATGGGAGTCAGCAAAAAGGCGGGAGTTGAAGCCTTAGAAACAGAGATGCGGAGGGCTGTGCACAAAGCTGGGAGGAATTACGATTCAAGGGTTCACAGTAGCTTTCACTCCTGTAACTGGAAGACAGGCCTGCACACGAGGCCAGCCGCGGTGAGGTCCCCACACGTCCCGGGGGTCGAAGCCTGCGGTGGGGCTGGGCCCGAAGCGGCCTCGCAGGGCCCGCAGCAGGGCACCGGGCCGGGGCTGCCGCCGGGGACCCCGCGGCTCGCCTGAGCTGGCGAGCAGGAGCATCAGCTTGGCCTCGGCGCTCCTGGAGCAGCCGCTCTGCTCCGCTCTGCCCTCGCCTGCACCCCGCGGGGGGAAGGAAACCCGCCGAGCGGGGCTGGGGCTCGCTAAGGGGCAGGACCACCGGGAGCATCCCGGGGCAGGCGGCCGAGCTCCCTCCCCCCGCGCCCCAGGACGAGCCATGCCCCTCCCGGGGGCGGCCCCTCGGCGGGCACAAAGCTCGCTTCGGCGGTAGCCACAGCCGCTGCTCCTCCCTCCCGCCGGCGGAGAACCGCCTGCCTTCACTCCCTCTCGGCGGGCGCGGGGCCAGGCAGCGCGGCGGCATGGAGGAGGCGCCGGCTTCTGCTGCTGCCGGGTGGCCACCGCCGCCCGCTGCCGCGCCGGCAGCTGCGCCCGGGGCCGAGGGGCCGCCCGCAGCCGCAGCAGCCGCCGCCGCCCCGCCTCCGCGCCGGCTGCTGGCGCTGCTGAGGGCCAAGCTCTGCACCTGGTGAGTCCTCGGCCGCGGCCCCCGGCCTCCACGTGGAGCCGCCAGCCTCCCCTGGTGCGGTGCGGTGGCCGGTAAGGCGGCCAGGATGCGGTGGCTTCTCTGTGCGGCCGGGAGAAGCCGTCTGGTGCCCGCCCCGGGGGAACGGCTCGGTGCGGGGAGCGGGACCGAGCCGAGCCGCCCATCCTTCGGGCCGGTCCAAGGCCGCCGCCCTGGCAGAGGCGGCACCGGCGGGGTGCGGGCAGCAGCCGGGGGCAGCTCTGGCCGCTGCTGCTGGCGGGATGCGTGAACAGGGGGCTCCGGTACCGGGGCCGCCGCGGGAGCACGGCCAGGCTGCAGCCCGCAACTGCTGCTGCGTGACCGCGGAAAGAGTTCACTTCGGCGAAGTTAAGCGTAAAATTAGCGAGTGATGTGTTTGGCTTTGTTAAACTGAAGGACACACACGATTTGTTTATTTATTTATTTTTAGTAATTCTGGCTTAAGATTTTTCTGGTTTCCCTTTTTTTTTTTCCTGTACTTTTATCTGTTCTGTACTCTTTCATCAACGTTGTTGCCAAGAACAGGTGGGCGGGCGGAGAAGGTAACAGAACAAATAGTAGAGATGAGGTGTGGAGGCCAGACTGAGCAACATCCCCTTTCCCTCCTTCCGTGGATCAGCTTGGGGCAGAGGCCCGCTGAAGGATATAACTTAAAACGTGTGTACTGGTTTAGCATGAAAAACGGCGCGGGGTGGGGGGTGTGGGGGGAAGGAATCTGCCAAGGTGTGCAGACATCGCATGCATCTCAAGGCTGGGACTTGCCAAGCCCTGCCTTGTGAGAGCAGGATTATCTCCTCTAAGTTCCAGCCTGCAAGAGCTACCATTCACTCAGCTTCAGTTTCCATCTGTGTAATAAGAAAGAAAAAACCCCAAACTGTTTAAAAGGCTTTTTTGGGGTTCTAGTTTTGGTTTCTAGTAACTATTGCATCAGATAGCCTCGGATGACTAGTAGGAAGTGCTGTCTCCCCTGCCAGCCACGCGCTTATAAACTGGAGTCTCAAGACCAGGCTGTGTGAAGGTGTGTGCTGGCCAAGCAGAGGCTTATTCCAGAGGGCACAGCCTGCTTTTCTCTTTTGGTTATAAGTTTTTCTCTTTTCTTTCCTCCTGCCTGTCAGGAATGCCCCAAAAGACAAGATACAAACTTGTTGAACTGTTCAGTAACCTCACCAGTACTAGTAGTTCTGCCAAAACGTTGCCAAAGAGCTACACTAATAGAGTCTATTGATGATACTTGAAAGAAAATAAAGAGCTCTTCCTGATTTTTTTTTTTTTTTTTTTTTTTTTTTTTTTTTTTTTTTTTTTTTTTTTTCC
>WHYT01016655.1:64344-123511 GCA_009806455.1 Tetrax tetrax | reverse complement strand
ATCCAAATACATATATATAACATATATGTATTTTATAGCATTGTTTACAGTTAATACTGTGCTACAATGTAGCCACAATAAATATTTAGCTGAAACATGGTCTCAACATGGTCTTCAACATTCAGAGTGCTAGAAATGACCATGTTTGTTTTTTCGCACACCAGAAAGAGTTATTCACACAAGGCTGGATATGACCTTACGAGATTGTTACATGATCTATGAAAGCTTATCATGTGGATGTGCACTGTTGCTGGGACAAGCAAGGCCAGCTGTAGCAAAATGTGGGGCTTGAATCTCTTGGAAGTGCAGCATGGCTGGACTTTGCAGAGATTTGCTGTCTCATCAAAATGGACTTGGAGAGAAAAATGTTCCTAGCAGCATTTTTAAAGTCAGAAGAGCTTTGGTGTCAGGCTGAACTGAAAACAAGGTTCATGCAGCTGATTTAGAATCCACTCAAAGATGATGTCTCCCTTCCAAAAGGAGGGATTGACTGGATTATAGTAGTTGGCTTCAGCACCCCGAGCACACCCTTCTCATTGCCTGACAGCTGGATCGCACAGCATAGCTGGGTGAGCTGGTATTTCCTATGTTCACGTCACCCACCTTGGGAAAACAACTGGTGTTACTGCTGCGCGGTGTGCCTGGCATGTGGGTGCCTGGCCAGAAATCGTCAGGGAGGGATGTGGACACAGGGTAGGTGCAGAATCTTCGTGGGATGCTTTCTTCCCTTGCTCAATTACTTTGAGTTGGAACCAATGAATCAGTTGTGCAGGCAGTTAAGTTCTCGTCAGTAGTCTTCAGAGTAAACAAATTGGATGTGAACTTCGCAAACCTGTGCAGACAGCACAGCGCTGAGCCCCTCTCACTGTCTGTTGTGAGTATGCGGGCAGAGACTGGTGCGGTACAAACCTGCATAGCTCCCCTGGCAGGAAAAACAGCAAGCCAGAAGGTACACTGCAATCTGTGTGTGCTCCTGTTTGTCTAGGAACATCTGGAATAGTTCACAGCCAGTTTATATTAGGTGGTGAATTGCTACTAAAACAACATGAGCTTCACACACACCTGTGTGTCGTCCCCCCCCCTCCCCCGCTGTGGATTGGACTTAAAAGGAGTAGTAAATGCTAACATGATCTTTGGCCAGAATGTGCTCTTAACTCCATCCTCAATTACAGCAGGATGTTATGGGGTATAGCAGAAAAACATCCACAATAAGTATTAATTATAACAGTTTTTATTATAAGAATGATTTTTTTTTTTTTTTTTTTTTTTTTTTTTTTTTTTTTTTTTTTTTTTTTTTTTTTTTTTTTTTTTTAGTAAAACTAGTATAAAGTATGCTTTCTGGTTCTTGAAACAAAACAAGTCTGTCTTTTCTGTTTCTTACCTTTTACAAACTAAATTGATCTCAGTTTCAAAGCTGAAACACTTCTGAAAATGTTAGTTCTTAAAAATATTTTTTCTTGTCCTGAGCTATCTGCTAATCATGTTGGAATATGGCTTCAGTCTGAACCTGTGTTTCCTTTAAGTGCTCACAGGAAAATATGAGATTATTCAAATGAAATGGTCTCTTCCCCCTACTCCCTGTTCAGGAAGGGTTCAGTAGACAAAGCTGAAGTGCAAGTATACTGTCTATGTGAAGAGTGTTGCCAGGCTTTGCCTGTTAGTGTTTAACTGATGGCATAAATAAATTTAATTTTTGAAAAGCTGTATTTATTTTCATGAAAAAAAATCAGATTTAAATTATAGGATTTATTAAACCAATAGCCAACAAAATTGTTAACTGTGGGCTTATTAGATTTTCTTTAACTTCTCTCAGGTATAGATTCTGATTGTATTTTAATATCTTGGGGTATTTTTCTTCTGCATTTCACAGGGAGCCAAAGAAAGGTAGCCTGACCTTCTCATGGTGTCAAGAGCCGCATGTGATTCAGTGTTAGCTTTAGACCAGTTTGTGGCAAACTCCCATGTTCTAAAAAAATCCCCAGAAGACTCCTAGTTTTGCTCATGGGCATAGATATAGCTAGCTAAGTATGGTGTTTGAAGGGAGAGGAAGAGTAATTACTTAGTAGCCAACTACTAAGCAGGAAAAAACAATAACAAATCCCCCCAAACTATAAAAATAAAAGGCCATTTCAGACCACTTATCTTGCGTCATCTGAGAGTCCAAAGTGATTTAGTCCTTACCAATGCATTAGAAAAAGAGCAGACAGGATCAAATTCTGTCACAAAAGTTAATAATTAATATATTTTAAAATAATGATAAATTATTAATAAGGAAATCATGGTTGTCAATACTCATGCCAATACTGAAATTAATGGAAACTCATGTCTTTGAAGCATTTTTTTTTTTTTTTTCAAGAAATTATCTCACAAAATGGAAACAATAGAATTTAAAGTTTGCTCTTGAGTTTTACAGAGGCTCAAACACTTTTAAAAATCTGCTGTGGGAATTTAATAATAAGACTCTGGAGTTCACATTTAATGACGATCATATTACTCCATTCAAACCACCTTGGGCACAGTGCGTCGTACCGGGAACACGGCATCACCTTTGCAATTTGAAGAAATTCACTCTGACACCTTTGGCAAACGGTGTGAGGGAAACTGTTGGCGCTTCCTGCTGAGGCCTGCACCTGGTGTTGGTGGGGGAGTCAGGGCAAGAGGCTCTTATTTTACATGCGGCTGAGAAAGCTGCCAGAAACGTGGTGGTTTGGGATTCACGTTTTTTAAAGGCAGCCTTCCCCTGTCAGTGAACAGTGTCTTTATGTGGATCTTTTGATCTTAACATTTTGAATCTGTTCAGTACAGGGAAGAAAAAATTCCTGAATTAAAATAAAGAAAAATAAAGAAGGGAATGAGGCAGGATGAAGCCTGTCAGATGCCTTTGGTACTGGAGAAGTAAATGCTGTAGGACTGCTGAAACATCAATTAACTAAATAGCGGTGATTGCTGGTGCAGTAACCACTAAGCAAACAGTTCTGTAGATTCTGGACCCATGTCTCTTCCCATATGCAGAAACACAAGGAGATAATTCTTCATTATTACAAAAGTTGAGGATCAGCTTGGTGGAGTTACTACACTGCAGGAGGGCAACCAGATCTTTCCTATTTTTCATAAATGATGGTTGAAGCTGATAGATTGTCATCAAATTTGAATGACAGCAAATTTTCCCCTTTTACCCTCTTGCTGGAATGCAGTTGCCCTCCAGTTTGCTGGTGCGTGTCGAGTCTGGGCCTGTGCTATAGCGAGAGTGCCCTAGCTCAGGAGAAGCAAAGCTACCTCTTGAGTATCATATCCTGGGCAGAATAGTTAAAACCTTGCCTTGCAAAAGTCCACGTTAAACAAGCCAGATGGTTGTGGAGTGCCTGTGCTTCTGCCCATCTCTGTGGCACCACCTGTGAGATGGGTGGAGGGGAGTCTGCGTCCAGGAGAGCAGGCTTCCCCCAGCCAAGGCACCTTTCACCTCTCCTGGTAACATATTGACCAGCACAATTCATTTTGTGGACCGCTCAAGCTTCACAGCTTTGGGCTAAACCGCTGCTGTCTTAACTGAAGCAGTCAAACCTCTGCACAGGTTTGATCCTCGTCCCCACGCCCTCCTCCCAGGTAACCCAAGCATGGTTGAGTTTAGCCCAGTAAATCGCTGAAGGCCTGCTCTGCTGAGGGTGAAGAAGAAATATTTTCTGCTAGTTTGGAACAAGAAACTCTTTATTTGGATAACAAGAAGTATATATGTATGTTTTAAATGCCCGAAACTGCATTTTTCATGTGTTGTTCACTGTGTTATTTCTTCCTGGAAATTTCAATGGGTCTTCTGTCGTCTTGCCTACTGCAAGAGAGGCAGAGGGCGAGCTGGAACCACTGTCTGTGCCTGCTTGAGTGAAGATGAGGTCTCATCCTGGAAAATTTAGCTAAGCTATGTTACATTCTTCTTAGTGATGCCTGATTAACTTAATTCTTCAGGTGAATGTAAAAAGACATTTCTACATCAGTCAGAATGATTGGCCAGAATGTGTCATGGTCAGTGCTGAATAGTCAGGTGCACTGAACAGTGCAATTGGATCTTTTAACTGGAATAAAAAGAAATTCAATAGAACACAAGTGAGGGAGCTTCAAAGGTTTTTTGTTTTTTTTTTTTTTTTTTTTTTTTTTTACAGTGAGAACAATCAGTCACTGGAACAACCTCCCCAGGGGTGTGGTTGAGTGCCCATCACTGGAGGTTTTCAAGATGTGTCTGGACAGGGTGCTGGACAATCTTGTCCAGGCTCCTTTCCCATGAAAGGTTGCACCAGATGATCGTTCGAGGTCCTTCCGATCTAGGCTGGTTCATGCTTTTGTATTTCCTTGGCATGGCTCAGCTTAGGGTGTCAGCTCACTTTCAAAGACTCAGGTCCTGAAAGAGCCTGAAGGCAGTCGTGCTTTATCTCCGTGTTGCGGATTTCTGTTCACCCAAGTCAGAACAGGACTCAGCGGAGGACAAAGGATTTAACTCAGGCCATGTGTATCAAAATCCCTCTTGATGAAAATAGATCCTGACATTGGTTTGAGCCTGCCCAGGTGAGCCGCTTGAAGATCCTTGCAAATTGTTGCAGTCTCCATCACTGGTGGTTTGAACGGGCCTCACTTATTGTATGGCTGCCAAGAGGTTAGAGTAGATCTGCTGTGTACAACTGGCAAATGTTTTCTGAAAAAACTTGAATGTTTAATTCTTATCTTATTGTGTTGTCCTTTATATTCACAGGCATATTTTGAAAACGATAATTCTGGGCCAGATGCTCTCCTTGTTTATCTGTGGGACTGCTGTTACAAGCCAGTACCTAGCAGAACAATACCAAGTGAATACTCCAATGTTTCAAAGTTTTATCAACTATTCTTTGCTTCTTCTAGTTTATACAACAATGCTGGCATTTAGGACTGGTATGTGAAATATGGGATGGGACATTTTGGTTCATCATTTTTTTTCTCTTCTGCATTTTCCTGTCAGATTTTGAAACTAAAGGATTTAATACTTGTCCTAGCTTTTTAAAGTTCCTGCTGAAATTCCTGCCTTGTAATAGCACATGGAAATGAATTTCACAGGTTAAGTGTGCATTTAATTTGATTTCATTTCATATCTGTTTAAAATTATGCGCTCTTTGGTTTCAAATCCTATGTTATATTAGGGAAAATAGGCTTTGTTGTAGCAAGGTTCTTTGCCAGAGGCTATTTAATATTTGCTCTATTCTTCCTAATTTACTCTCTATAAGCAAGTCTAGGCTTGTTGAATTTTTTTCTTATGTGGCAGAATTTCTGTGCTTTTCGCTGTCTGCATTGTCTCCTCCTAGGCTGCATTTTGCTATTACTGTATCTTTCTAAAGCAGGGGCAACCTACTTAACTTAAAATCGAAGGTCTCAGTATTATTTATACTTCTAAAAAGCGAGATTCCTATGCAACGTTTGGTTGGAAAGAAACACATATTGATTGCTTCTTTCTTCTAAACAGGCAGTGACAGTCTTTGGCAAATTTTAAAACAGAGGTGGTGGAAGTATATATTTTTGGGACTGGCTGATGTTGAAGCCAATTACATGATTGTAAAAGCCTACCAATACACAACCCTCACAAGCGTGCAGGTAAGGACTGATCTCTCTTTTTGAACTGTTGCTTTTATTACAGTTTTGGACCGGTTTCTGAAATTAGATTCATAGGACAGACATGGAAGCTATTTAAGCCTGAAAAGCTTTCCAATATCTATTTTCTCTCAGCAGTACAGAGAAGAGCATCCTGCATCATGAATAACATTTCCAGGAAGCAGAGAAAATTGGCTGGTATTACCCAGTGCCAGCTCTTGAGTTGAACTCTAATTATTCTGATAGAAAGCACTTCTGAGAGTTTGCTGACAGCCACTCAAGTTTTTCTCCTGACACAAAATAAAGGTTTAGGACTAGGTAACACTCACTCAGTGCAGGTTCTTGCTGATGAGAGTGAGGTAGACCCCTTGCCTGGTCCTAGAAGCTGTGGGAGATGTTGTGAGATGTAACCCCATGTGTGAGGACATGCTGGTAATTAGCTGGTGCAGTGAAGGGTTAAGCCTATGGCTTTTGGATGTGGCACTTCAGTTTGGGCCCCTCTTTGGAAGAGATGGAAGGGAGGTCACCCTGCCAGGGTGCTGAAGTGCCAGTAAGCATCCTTGGTACCGTGTTGCTGTGTCAGGATCAAGCTTGTGTTCTGAAATAGCTCTGCGAGCAGGAGGGCTGAGGCTGGGGTTCCTTTGTTGCCCTACACAGACACAGCTGCTGGAAGATAGAGTGCCTTCCACCTGCCTCCAGCTGTGTGCTCCTGAGATTGCACAGCCCAATCGCTTGAGCAAACTGGCTCAGGGCGCTGAGCAAAGTCAGAGTAAACCCTGCCTTTTGCTGGACTCTTGGTGAGCTGTGTCAGGCCCCCGGCTCAGCTCCCTGTGGGGCTCCGTGGCTGCTGCAGAAGCAAGGAGTGAGTGTCTGTGAGGACGTGCCAGCCTGTACCTGCTCTTACTGATGGTGGATCTGTGGCTGGGGTCATGGCCCTATTTACCTGAATAAAAAAATAATATACCGTACAGAATTGGCTGTTGGAAAGGAGTGTTTAGGTGTCAGTGTTTTACAGAGTCAAAGTAACAAGAGTTAATATTTAAAAGAATTGCCTGTAAAGCAATAAACTCCTGTGGTCTGAGCTCCCTTTAGAGAACTGCAGTAACTTTTCCTTGCACTGCTTAAAGACCAGTAACATCTGCCCCATGGATTTACTCTTGTCACATTTCCACTTCATACTTACATGTTATGCCTCATTAGGCCTTTAATTTCCTTACAAATAATGCCTAAGAAATCAAAGCTTTATGTGTCTCAGTCTCAAGATCAAGTTAAGCTGATAACTAACACACTGTTTGATGATCTGCTTTACAGCTGAGAAAGCCAGGACTTTGATCTAAGTTCTCAGGAACAGTAAAGCTATTCCCATGATTTAATTCGTAGAAATTAAGAAAGAATAGATACAGTAAGTTGTCCTGTCTGGTTGCCAAACTCGGGCATGTGCTGAACCTTTTTCCCATGGGGTAGTTTTCAGATTGATGCTTCTTTCAGTGTCAGTTCAGTAACTGAGAATTTGTTGTAACTGCCTGTTGCAGTAAGATTTCTTGCACATTCTGTGAAGTCACCAGTTTCTCGCCATTGTCATAAATGAGTTACAGAACAAAAACAAAAGCCTGTGATTTGCACCCATACAAGGCATCTGCTGTCTGTCGGTAGCAAGCAGTTCTGCAGGTACATCAGAACCTGGGGCTCAGAGCACCCAGCCTGGTGGCCTGTCTGCAGTACTGGCTGTGAGTGGGAGCCCAGGAAGCATAAGAGCAAGGCAGGAGCGTACGCTACCTTCCCGAAAACGGGGTAATCACTGTTAAAATGCTGCCTGGCTGGAGCGTCAGCTCAGCCCTATGAAACTTATCTTCAAAGTTAACTTTTCTCAGCTCAGCAGGGAACTTCCATGTATTTTCTCACACGTGCACGCAAAAGCAAACACAATTTTCCTGTAGTTACCAAATACCAGCATTGCACAGAAGGAGCTGGGAGATTTTTAAGGAGATAACACAAGGATAAAAGCTCTCATTTCTCTGTAAATAAAGAAAAAGACACAACTGCGACTCTTTCCATTTGTCTGTGGCTTCAGCAGTGCCAGTGAGACTTCTTGCTGCCAGTGTCCTTTTGTCTTGTGGCAGGACTTAACTGTGCTGCTCTTTGGCCACCTATTTCATAGCAAAAAACAAACAGCATAGCTGTGGTTTCATGTTGTTAACATGTTATTGGGCACAATTAGCATTTACTCCATAGATAATTTGAGTGGAGACATTTTACAGGCAGCTATATCAGCTGATGAAAGAGGGTTAACCTCAGCAGGAGAAAATGGAAACTGCCCGAAGGGAGCCGTGCGAGGAAGTGAGCAGGATGAGCTGTTGAGCTTTCTTGCTCACAAAGCTGTCTGGAGCTGGCAATTATAAGCAAACCAAGGACCTTCAACAGTCTGTGATCATTTATTAACCACATATTAAAACATCTTTTAATAATTTACTCACCCTACCTTTAAAACCTTTCTATAAACAGTATGGCCACAGGCTGGCTTGAGTCAAAACATTTGTAAATCACATCAACAGGTTATCTGGGCTTTTCCTTTGTAAAAATACAGACTAGAATTGAATAAGATGAGAGTTTACTGAGGCTCTACTGGCAATGGTAATCAGTACTGCAGTACGACTGTAAATGTCGTAAAACCTGAATAAATAAACTTTATTATTTTAAATGGTTCCATTGACACAATTCATTGCAATGTTACATCTGCTTTGCACCTCTTTGATCTTGATTCTGTACAGAAGAGAGCATTTTCCACTAAAAAGCTTTGTAATGTAGTAGATGAAGGGAAGGAAAGATCCAGTAGTTGGAAATCAGATTTCTTCTGTCTGTAATTGAGGTTAATTGTTCCCTGGAACAGATTACCAGGGTGTGTTGTTCATCATTTGGTGCCTGTATGTCCTGGCTGCGAGTCCTCTAACCAGGATGCTGTAGCTGTACAGTATGTTACTGGCCTGGGTGCAGCTGTTCCCCATCTGGCATTACTGAAGGAGTTTCTGGCTCATTATGCACTACTCCCTTACATCCTAATTAAGATTTTTATTTTTTTTAAAGGGCTTTTGTTCAGCTCTTTCTGTTTGGGTTGAAAAACTGCTTGGGAGCTTGGAGAGCTACGTGTTAACATCTCAATAAATGGGGAAGTGAAAGCATATGTATTAGTAGAAGAGATGTCTACTACCAGGTGGTAAAATTTTTGCTTTCTAATTTTTGAATATTTCTTAGTTTACGTGATTGCAGCTTCACACTAGAGAGATTAAATATATTTCCATACTCAGGACAGAACTCATTCAGACCAAAGGTGGAAAACTAGAGTTATGACAGCTAAATTGTACATTTTGCAGAAACAGATAAATGACACTTATTTGATACTAATCAAAACAGCCAAATTTGGAGGGAATGTTAGAAAATTTTTTTTTTTAGTCTGGACAAAAGGTAAGAGAGAGAAAAAGGCCTGGGACTAGATAGAAACTCACAGCATGATACTCTTCTGATAGAGCAAAGTTGTATTGACGTACATGGTATCAGATGTTAGGACTTGTGTGGCTCTGATGTCTCCTAATGCAGCCTGAACAAGTGCTTTTGCACAGACTTCTCAAACTGGAGGCAATCCAAGGAACAAAGACAAAGGGAAGGATTAGAGCGCACCGTTAGGATTTAATCTATAGTAACCAGCTGTGCTGGTAAGACTTTAGTATGTGTAGTTACAAACCAGTAAAACCAGACTTGCCATGGAAGTCTTATGACTTTGGTTAAAACCCTTGGGGGACGATGGCTGAACTAACGGAAGCCAGCACGGCAGAAGACAGTGATGGTGTACTCAGGCAGGCAGAAATTAGCGATGAACATTAAAGATTAAGGACTTTTGTCTTGACTGTAATGATTATGCCTCCATCCTATTGACCTGAACCTAATACTTTGTAGTGACTTCAAGAGGCCAGATTTTAAAAGCTGACATTTAAAAGCAATTTGTGAGCAGTCTTTGGAAGGATGACTGTGTGCTCTTCTGTAGACTGTTCCCTTATGTATTCTCATGGCACTCTACTGAGGCAGGTCAGAAAATACGCCGCTTGTTTTTCCCCAGACAAATTCAGAAACAAAATCCATTTTATTGAATTGAATATTGAACCAGTTATGATTAGCTTTATGTTCTTGGTATTATTGGGTTATTCTGGAACATTATGCTGCAAGGTATTTTTCTATATTAAGTGCACAGCTAACTCCTGATTTTTTTTCTGTAATAAAGGAGAATGAGTAGAAAATGGGTGTGTCTAACAAGGCAAAGATATGTAAGATTTTAGGAACACACAGAGAAGGAATAATGAAGAAACCAAAGAGAAGTCAGTGTCACTGCTTATCATGGAGTGCAGACATCCTTGAACTCCTTGAACCGTAGCCATTGAGTCTGCTCAGGGCAGTGTCTGCAAACACATCCAAAGCGCTTCAGAAATCCAGCTGCCTCCTGTGTCTCTGCTGCTGTGGTGTGGGTGAATGAGAGTGGGTTACCTACGGCTGACTCATGGAGAGTCAGCTCTAACAGTCAGATGCAATGAAAATGCATGGGTGGATTGCATGTGATTTTATGGGAAGTTGGAAGATTGGAAAGGTCACTTTAGGAAAGCTATTCTTCCATTCCTGTCTTCCTCCTACCAATTTTCCAATTTTGCACATGACTTCCAGCTCATCTACCTTTTTTTTTTTTTTTTTTTTTTTTCCAGTAGAATCCATCTGGGGAAAATATAATCAAAATCAAAACTGCAGGGACAGATTCTTGCCCTATTCTCTTTGATGTAAAATCAGATCACTTTGATCCTTTAATAGTTCCAGATTTTTACTTTGTATACATAGAGCCCTAAATTCTCATTACTGATTGGAGGAGGAGTGAAAAGATGAGCTAGACAAAACCACCTGGGGAGGAAAGGAAATGTCAGTGAACTGCCTCTTTGTATTGGTGTCATGGTGAGCAATGTGGTTTCAGAGCAACATCCTAGCATTCATTGTGAAGTGGCAAAGATTGATTAGATCCATCATTAGAATAGTTTCTAGATCGATGCCTTCCTACCAGGAGAGAGTGGGCTCCCCGCCCCAGCTCCTCCTTCACTTGCAAAATGCTTTTCCTGCTAAAAGGTGGGTCTGACTCCTCTTTTAAATGAATCCTCAGGAGTTGCTTTGTGGCCTTCGTTAATATCTGCTAGCAATGGAAAGTAAAATCCTGTACATTTGTTTACAGGATAGTGCAATCCAGCTTTGGGGTGGGTTTCTAATTCAAACTGTTTCTCTGTACACACAGCTGCTGGACTGCTTCGGGATTCCTGTGCTGATGGCTTTGTCGTGGTTCATTCTCCGTGCGAGATACAGGCTGATCCATTTTCTTGCTGTCGCCGTCTGTTTGCTGGGTGTAGGAACAATGGTGGGTGCAGACATTTTGGCAGGGAGGCAGGACAGCGAAGGTAAGGAGTCCGTTATTGCGGGGGGGCGAAGAGTGAAGAGATGGTTCCTGTGGTGGGCTAACTTGTAAAGGAGAAAGAGGAGCAAATGTAAGGGGGAGTGGCTATAGGTTTATTTTAAAAGAGCAGAGGAGAAGGCATGCTGCTGTTTGTATTTCTTGTCCAAGAAGATAGTGGCTGAGGAGATGCTGATATTCTAAGGAGCTGTGGAATTTCTTTACTTGTAGATTTGGATTATTTCTTCCACCTGAAAAGACAAATACTTGTGTTAAGCTTAAATGTTGCAGCTGTTTATCTGACCTGATGAAAGATCTCATTTGTGAAATCATGTGAGATGGTCTAATACATGATGCTGCCTCTCCCTGCAAACCTTGTCTTGCTTACACTCTGTCAGCCTGCTGGCAGCCAGACTTCTCTGGTTTGCAGTTTTCTATGAGCACAAATAGCAAATCAAAAGTTATTTAAGAGCAGGCTGACTTCTCAGAGTTGTCTTTGGCAGACCCAACAGAAATACCCCACATATCATCAAGGTTCACAGGCCACAGCCTGGAAAGCAAAAGCTTATGACAGGAGGGCAAGAGGAGACGTGGGCAGGATGCCGGAATTCCTGGGACCTTCAGGAGGGAGGCTGGGCTCTGGGAACCAGGATCTAGCCGGACGCAGATAAGGGCAGGTCTCGTCTTCCCTATGACAGATGCTTAAATCAACCGATATCGTAGTGATCTTACTTTGAATGTGAATTTTGAATTTTCAGAGCCAGAGGGTATGAGGCAAGGTAAACTTCAGGGCATTGCCTTCGTCAAACAGCATAGAGAGATAAGCCTGGCCTTACTGTAGGTAAGACATCAAGAAAAACTGAGGTTTAGCTTTAGTGCTACGTGGTACAAGTATATCAGTCCTGAGGGAGGAAAATCTTATTTCCCTGAGACAATTGTGCTTTATTCGCTGGCCTGAGTATCCTTACTACTGCTCACCCTCATATTTCAGGCATACTTTCTTAGTGATTGCCAATTGGCTCAGTGAAGGAAACTTTAAATCAGTTCAAGGATTTAAACAACAGTGATCCTTTTGCTATTTAGCTGATGCATAACGGCATTTATGTGATGAGTGATTGTATCACCGGGAGTCCCATTTGCACAGTACAAATAAATCACAGCAGGACACATGATACCACCCATCTGTGGTGCCCACTTAAGACCTGTCATAAACTTGAAGCTGAGTTCAGATCCCGCTGAAATCAATAGACTGAGTTTAGCAAGACTTGAATCGGACCTTACAGCAAAAGCAGGGGCAGTATTCAGAAAGGCGGTGAACGTCTCTAACTGGGCATTTTCTCAAGTCCCTACAGTGCCTAAGTTCAGCAGAAGTAGGACTGAACTAGAGTGTACAGCAGTGACTCGGTCAGGATGAGGTTTAAATGCCGGGTTTAGCTCATTCCAGACTGTGCAGGGTGAGGTGAGCTGATAGCAGAGTCTGTGCTTGGACACCGAGCAACTCGCCTGGACACACAGGAGATGTTTCCTTTCCCCTTACTCTGGAAGGTGCTAGGAAGGTAGACGTGTTAGAAATAAACGTTCTTGTCTTTTTCAGGAAAGTTAAAAAGTGTTTGTAGCATTACCCTTATTGTGGATTAATATCTCTGTACAGGTAGTGACGTGGTGATTGGAGATGTCTTAGTGCTTCTTGGTGCTTCTTTGTATGCCATTTCTAATGTGAGTGAGGAGTACATTGTGAAAAATCTGAGCAGAGTGGAGTTTCTAGGAATGTTGGGCTTGTTTGGGACTGTTATCAGCGGTCTACAGCTGTAAGGATCTAATATTTATTTTAAAACTAATTAAGACTATTCTACAGATGATTGCTTGTCTACCATGAAATGATGATGTTATTAAATTAATTCTTTACGTCTGCATTTGGCCTATGTGGGAGTCCTTCCACTTGAATTTTATTTTTGTTGCTGATCAGCATTCATTTTCTATCCTTTTTATTTGCACTACTCTTATTACAGCAATTCTAAAGCTGAAATCCTGCAATTGAGCATATACGATACTTGGCTGTATTTTTTATTTTGTTGATCTTCATGAGGACACTCAGTATGCTGAGGGCTGTTGCAGGAATGTATTTCTTAATGAATTTTCTCTGTGGAAAAGTTTAGGAGGTAATTGTTAGCAGGAGATCTTTCATATTAAACTTCATCTTAAAATGAAGCCATGTATATTCTTACAAACAACCACATTAGAGTAACAGACCACATGCACTTAAGTCAGTCTAGTGAATTTTATGTTCCTCATTTCTCATCGTTATAGTTAATAATTTCCTCAAATGGTATTTCAAATAAAACTGAATCTCCAAAGAATGAAAAAGCTTGGGAAGAAGGTGTAAGAATTAAATAAAAGTGCTTTTGACTTTCAGACGCTTCAATTTTCAACTCTTTTTTCATGCTTGTTAGATATTGGATTTAATGTCATTTAGTAAAATTTTAAATAAAAAATTCAGGGATTATAAATCAAAATGTTTCTTATATATTTTGATAATTAAATTCTTTCTTTGAATATGATCTTGTTTTCTTTTTTTACTGTATTATATCTTTTCTCTAACTCTAGAGCCATTGTGGAACATAAGGAGATAATGAGAATTCAGTGGAACTGGAAAATTGGTATGTGTATGACAAAATGATGTGTGTTTTTATAGAACACTAGAGAATGATAATAATTTAGACTTTGAATGCTGAGGTTTTCATTTTCTTTCTCTGGGTATTAAGCAGCATTCAGTTTATATTGTCACAAATTTATTTTCTGCAAACCTTGCAGCTCAGCAAAGAGATAAAGTTTGCAGGACTGAATGTTAAAACCTTTGAGCTCACATGTTGCATTTTATGTATAACATGAAATTATCATTCAAAATAAATTGAAATAAGTAAAAATTTAACCTGTCTAATTACAGACATGTTTGGTGTTGGAACACCACAAGAATATTTCTCTGTTGTCCTTCCTAAATGAAATACTGGAGAAATGGGTTTTGTGACACAAAAGGACTGTATGTTGTTAAGAAATGTGGCTCTAAATTTCTTCAGTTGGCTCTTACGTTAACTAGGAAAGAACAAGAACTTTCTTGTATAGATACAGGAATTTTTACAATGCATGGTAGTCTTGGAAAATAAGTTTTTCTTCCATGTTTTTCTTAAATTTACATTCCCACGTCTTTTAGGAGACATTATCCTAAAAGACAAAAATGCATAGTTTTAAAGCATCTGAAGAATATCGGTGTTCTTTAAGAATTGTCATCTTGTTTTACAGCATTACTGTTCACAGTCTTTGCCCTGTGTATGTTTGGGCTGTATAGCTTTATGCCAGTAGTGATCAAAGTTACCAGCGCAACCTCGGTCAACCTGGGTATTCTGACTGCAGATCTCTACAGTCTGTTCTTTGGGCTTTTCCTCTTCTTCTATAAGGTAAGTATCTTCATTCTTTCACTACCATTTCAGTTATGTTTTTACTCCAAAATTATAAATGAAGCATAATATTCTTAAAAGCGCCTGAAATAGTCATTTGGACTTGTACGTTTTTAGAGCTTACATCGTTCTTCGTTGGCAGATGTAAATCAGGAGGAGTCACACTTGGTTAATTACATAGCATCACACCATCAGGCAGATAGTGAGTTTCAAACAGTCCCACACTTACTGGAATACCTCAGAGTTAATGTTAAGAGATAGTAAATAATTTCCTGAGGTGTTCAAAGGGTAGAGTTCTTGCTGTAAGCCCCATGTGGAGCTGTATGTTAAATTTGGTTCATCTCCCCAAGTGTCCAAAGAAAGAGTTTGAATCTCCCTGTCCTGAAAGGCCTTTGGTGTCTGAGAGAGGAGCAGTTTGGCTTGATTTCCAGAAATTGATATTTAGTCTGTTAATTACCAACATTTTGGTATAAGAATTAAGTGCTCTCAGTGCTACTGCTAAGGAGAGACTAAAGGAACTGAAAAAAATGTGGATAAATATACTATTCTGGATGCTCTCCAAAAGGCAGTTACTTTTATTGCTTTCTAAAATATTTTTTGTAGTGTCTATTCAAGCTCAATGACAGTGCTGAAAAGATTTCATTCCACCCTACACTTTTCATCTAGAATAATTTGTGGGAACCTAGCTTGTTACAGTAATTGAAGTAATTGAGTCAGTTGCTCGGTGACTGGAAGGGCTTAGTGAGAAGCTTATGAACTTTGTTTAAGAACTTAATTTGTCTTATTCCGTGTGGTTGCTTTCTCTTCAGCATTATGGAAAGCCAAAAGCTTTTAGGTCAGATTTGTTTCTCAAAATGAAGGCCAATTTATTTTACAGTGCGGAGGTCTGGTAAGGGTAGGGTCTGATAGCAGCTAGATTTTCCTTTTCAAGAATCTCTTAGCTCAGCTTTCCTCCCTGTTTTTTGGGTTCCAAAATTTGCTCCAAGCTATAAAGCGTCCATTAAAAATGAATGTAGGAAGCGAACCATACTTACATTCTAACAATTAAAAAATCCTTTCTAAGTCGCTTCCGAACATGTGTTTTGTCACTCAGATAGCTTAACTCAAGAATTGATTATAAATTTATATTAATAGTAGTAAAGAGGAAGAAGTAAGCAAGAGCTTTGGAAGGGATCTAGCAAGCTTTTATTCTTCAGGATTTTTAGCTTATTTTGGGGAGAGGGTTTTCTGGGACCAGATCATCTCATAATTGTTATCTTGGGGGTATTCTGGTAGCAAAAAGGAAAAATGAATTCAAGAAGACTTTGGGATCGTATTTATGAGAGAATTTCAGACATTTATTGAAATAGGAACTACATCTGTGGTTAGAAACAATGAAGTAGCAAAAAGGGGAGCAATAATAATGCCAAATCTTTAGTAATCAGGGAATCTGAGATCACGTAGGAACCAAGAGCTGAGAGCGCCTGATTTTGACACGCGTTTGAACGTAACACATAGCAGTAGAAAATCTTCTTGCCAGGTTAACCATATAGCTTCTTTACCTACTGAGCAAAGAAACCAGGCAGGACATTTCCTGCATTCAAAAGCACCCTGGGCACAGGAATCTACACACAAAAATGCAAGGAATCGCTCTGTATTCCCCATTGCTAGATGATATTTCACAGCAAGCCACTGAAGGCTTGGCTGGGCGGCGGAGCGGGGCGAGCCGCGGGGAGCTCTGCGTCGCTGTGGTCTGGGCCTGCTCCGAAACAGAAACCGCACAAACGTGCAGCGCCTACAGCAGAGACCAGGCCCAGGAATTTATGAAGTTTTGACTTGTGCACAGTATTTTGCTAGTGCACTCAACTTTTCATCCCCAACGATGTCTGTTTAAGGTGAAATGTGAATTTTGCATACCAGTTTTGATGAGCACTTTTTTTTTGCTTCATAATGAATCTTTGCTATGTGTGTTCCTAGTTAGCTCGTTATATACATACCTGTAATCTCTCAAGAGATATTAAAAAAGGCCTCCAAATGCTTTAGTTGTATAAACGCCTGTGGAAGGGAGTATACTGCAAATAGACACTAGATGGAGTTACAGTCCTCCAGGAACACCTCAACTATTCAGCCTTGATAGTGAGTATGGGGATATAAGCTGCACAGGTATGGCTGACATCAGTGTCCGAAGCAATGGAATTGCTGTAGTATTTGAAATTAAAAAAAAAGAAAGAAAAAAGCCCAGGAAAAAACAGCTGAGCCCTCCTTAAAAACGAAAGAAAGAAAAACAAGAGCGTAGGCCTGTTGGAGCAGCATGGTTAAGGTTCATCTGTGTTGATACCTGCAAACACATAGGCAGGCCTTGACTCACAGCTGCACTGCAACGCCTTTGGTACCCTGGCATGGTGACTCTGTATCTGCTCATGGAGAAATCGGTTCTGAGCAGCACTGGGGACACATACTGCCTTATACGCGCTACGGGAGGGGGTCTGGCAGTTACTGTGGCCACGCGGTCTCGCCTGCCAGCCACGTGTCCTTGTGTGCAAGCAGATGTTCACTCATGGCCCTAGGTTGCACTCTGGAGAAAGCATGCCAGTGCCTTGATCCAGAGCCAAGCTCTGCCCATTTGGTGGGAATGGGTCAGTCATGGGAAGGGCCATGGATGCTGCTGCTGCCTCCATCAGGACATATTCAAAGCTTGGCTCTTCCCCGTGTGCACAGAGTGAAGGCTTGAGTCCAAGCTCTTCCAGGCAAACAGCCAGCAAGGTGAGGGGAGAGGCCACGTATCACAAAGCTGCTGTGTTTCACTCTGCTTTTCCTTTTGCATGGTGCCATCCAAGGGTTTCCAAGCCAAGTGACTACCAGCCAGGAATTGCAGTGCGTTAATTGTAGATGCCTCAGTCTTTTTTTGTATCAGAGTCCACTGTTAAGGTCTTACCGTTCATTTCATCCAGCTCTGCTTCTTGATAAACTAGAACATATTTTTCAAGAATGTCTAAGGAAGCTAAAGAGCTTAGGAATATTGACAGTGGGATGTAGGATGCACTGTGTCCTTCATCCTGCCACTTAATCAGTGTGATTTTCAGATCCGAATACAGATCGTGGTGATAATCTTCATTAAAATAACTTTTAAAAGAAGGGTGACTTTCACATTCTTAAAACAAGGCAACATTGAAGATGAGCCTGCTCCTTGCAGGGGGGTTGGACTAGGTGACCTTTGAAGGTCCCTTCCAACCCAAATCATTCTGTGATGCTATGATTGTCATGTTTTTGCATCAGACAAGACTTAATGTGTCTCTTTCTTTCCTCTGCCAGTTTTCAGGTCTTTATATCCTGTCCTTCATTATCATCATGGTGGGCTTCATCTTGTATTGCTCCACTCCAACTCTGACGGCAGAACCCATCACCTTGCCACAGCCCAGCAGCACTGGCTTGGACAACGCCGCCCTAAAGCTTGAGGAGAATGACGCTGAAACTCCGGCCGTGACTGTACAGTTCACAAGAGGAGAAGCTGTGGTGGTCAGCACTGATTAACGAAATGGTGGCATTTCAAAATGGAGCTTTTTTTTATTACTACCAAATTTCCCTCAAATATTAATCTGGAGAATTGTTCTACTGCCAAGGCATACGTCATACTGCGCTGGTCTTAATGCACTGGATAGACTTTTAAGGCCAGATCCTCAATCAGTGAAACTGTATTGATTTACCCTTGCAGAAAATCTGGCCCTTAGAAGAAGGCAGAGTGGTATTTATGTGAAGTGTCTGGGAAGTGAGAGACTGTTATTTTAAAATGCTTAATTAACTTAACAGCAAGTACTTGAGGGAACAACTAAGCCAAAACAAGCTCTCAGGTCACTAACTGAGGCAAACGTGTTTTATATTTCATTAGGGACTTAAATGTGCAAGATGCTATCTGAGGGCTTCATGCTTCCCACAGCTCAGGGCTGGGTACCCTCAAATAGCATCTTGCAAAAGCCACTCAGCTTTTCACAGGATCTCGTTCCGCAAGCCATAGTACGTACCTACACCTTCCACGTGCTGACGGACTCTTCCTCCGCTGGAGGATTTGCTTCTTACATTCCGGCCAAATGTTCATCTCTTCAGATTGCTGCACTCCCTGCCGCAGCTGGGCCTGCTGCAAGTGTTTTATGTTGAATTTCGATAGTAAGGGAAGTTTGAATATGGTTTTTTTATAATCCTTTTTTTTTTTTTTTTTTTTTTTTTTTTTTTTTCTCTCTCTCAGTGGTCTGTTGTTTGGTGCATTCCCACTAGGTGGAGGAGATAAAGTTTCTGGATGAGACAGCAAAAGGGTTTGAACTGAAGTTCACTTCTCAGTGAATTTCTCTCTGAAATGGGACACATTTCTGCAGAAAGATTTGAATAAAATTGGCATTTCTTAAAATAATTAAAGTATTGTGACAATAATGACATAACCTCCAAAAGGTTCAGTGCTTTCAGTAGATTCATTGGCAGTCCTCCCCCCCCCCCTATATTTACAGCAAATGATCAAAAAATACGAGGCTGCAGTTTTAACACCAGTAAAACCATACTGGGATTTTATTTTATTTTTTTTGTACAAGCCTTCATAACTCAGGTGTATGAAGTAATAAACGAATAAAGTTTTCAGCAGCTGAAGAGTTGGCTCTTGGTTTGTTTTTTTTTAATCTAGAATTTCTTTATTGCTCAGAATTATATTAATTGATTTTACTGACAAAATGATTCTTTTAATGGTTGAGCTTTGCCGTAAGAAGTAAATATCACATTTTCTGAAGATACTGGTGATCAAACGACACAGACTGGTTTTGGGTACTTCTGGTGTAGTTTATTCAAGCAAAATAATTCATCAAAAATCTTACCTGATTTATTTAGCGATAACAAAACAAACATTCAGCAGGTACTACAGCAACGAACCTTGCCTTTTCACTGAGTAGTTCATCCACAGAAGGGTGAAGAGGTGCTGATGTTTTATGAAGAGCATTTGGGCTCAGTTATCTTTTGCTTTACCACTGGAGTAAGATTCAGGTCATGGATTCAGACACCTAAACTGGTGCATCTGTAGACATCTATACATCTAAAGCTGAACAAGCAGCTGGAGACAAGTGGCGTAGGGATATCTGATAGCAGTAGGTACCTAAGAGAGACCATTTGGATGAAGTAGTTCTCCATACCAAATTTTAATTGCTTCCAACCTGGAGCTGAGTCCCACCCACTGTCACCTGTGTGATTAGTTAACTATGTGCAGTAGCAAAACAAACAGCAAGTGAACCTATAGGTAAATGTTGCCGAACTCTGCACATATTCACATACGATGAGATTCAGCGCAGAGAATGTGGAGGCCAGGTGAGATGTCCTGTGATCTCTGAAATGGCACTGCAGCCTGTGGTTGAGACGCTCGACACTTCCCCGATGACCACGGGGGGCCAGATGTGATTACTTCAGATGCTTAACCTTTACCCAGATTAAATTGGACGAGATGAATCCCAGATGAAGCTTATGGCCCAGCCTGCAGCATGTTTGTTCTGTGGTCGCTGGGTGCCATTTCAGCATCTCTAGTGTTTGCTAAAACAGCCGTGTGTGTCCAGTGGTTGGAGAGCGCTTTGGTGTGCCTGCATGTCCCATATGCAGTGCAGCATGTTATATTTCTAAACATGGTATTATATCCAGGTTTGTGTTCATTTTAATTTTAATTTGGATACTCAGTTCCCTCCCATGTAGAATGTTCCCTTTGAGGGGGGATGGTGTTTTATTCTCTGTAATTAGTGGTATAATCAGTGGTAACATAATGTAGGTTTTATCTGAAAGTACATAGAAGAGTGTATTGACTCAGACTTTGTCTGGTCTTCAAAATGCAGGACCATCTTGCGGGGTGGTGTGAGTGCACAGGCAGTAACTAATCACAATATATAGACCACTGAAGTCAGAATTGTGTAAAACGTGTGAGATTACAAACACATCCCGCTAACTATGGATTTGTTCTGCAAAGGCTTTTAAAATATGACTATCATAGTAGATTGTGATCCGATCAGACTTGGGCCAGACAGGACTTCTGCTGAGCTGCAAGGAGAGGGGAGCAGTGCAGCACAGCACGCCGGCTCAGATTCCCCATCGCTTACACTGGGACAGCTTAGTGATTTGGCTGGCTTATATTCTGAACTGAACTTAAAAACTCTGACAGACACAGACACAGACTGTGATTTAATTTCATACAAAAGATTTTTGTGACACGTTGGTAATTAACGTTAAGATGTGTACTAATGCCACTAAGAAGCTCTGGAAGGTCTTTCAAGCTTTCAGTGAGGACAAGGTTGATATTTTTTTGTCAATCCTTCTGTCAACGACCCCATGCCTTTGCCATCCCCATGATGCAAGGCACTCATTTCTCTCCTTGTGACCCCACTGGATGTGGGGGCTCCTCTGGCAGCCCAGGAGGGTGGTCAGCCTCATGCCTGGGGTCTTACCCTTCCTCACCCTCAATTCCTACTCCCATCCCTGTGGAGCAGCTACCTGGGCAAAGAGGAGGCAAAGCTGAATTGTAGAAGGGCTCTGCATCACAAACCGGCACTACGGTGTGGTCCGGGCTCTGGATGGAAGATGTACTTGAAGCCTGGCCTTGCAAAGTCCTAAGCATGGGATGCTAGTCCCCCAAACCCACTCTGTGTGAGATGGGGGCCAGATATGCAACCACTACTCACTGTCTGTCCCGCAGATGGGAATGAAATAGGTGCAGATTCTTTAAGAAAGACGCATCGCTTCGGAGCACAAATGACACGTATTGCTCCTGGGGAAACAAATGTTCCATTAAAGAATCGCATATGCCAGATCATCTGGTACCTCTGAGAGAAGGTGCATGGATGAGTCTTTAACTTATATCTTTTTAACATTGGAATACGCTGGAGAAAAAATCTGTCTGTCACTTGTATTAAACCCAAGTATCCAAATAAAAATGTGTGACATCCAGCCTCCCTCCAAGGTTTGGTTACAAGACATCAAAAATTATCTGGCATCAAAATGTCATGATGTGTTGGAAAAAGAAAAAATTACTGTGGCAGTAATTGAGCGGTGACATTATCTGTGCTAGAGTTTGAGGGAGAGGATGGACTTTTGGACATCAGCTATTTTAAGACTTTTGACCTTTCCTAAATCGCACATACACAGTTCTATATGATGTGATGTCTGGGACAGGCAAATCAGTTCTTGTCAGCACCATTCACTCACACTTTATGTATTGTAGGTTATTTCATTGAGTTATACATATCTGTCTTGTAAATATATATTTCAATTAATTTAGGAAGTTTGACAGGGAGAAGCTGCACAAACTACATGATCAATCACTAACAATTTTGAGCAACCAGACAGAGATTCCTAAAAATGTCAAGTGAAGGATCCTGGGGCCGTCTTGGTCTTTCACCAAAATATGAACTATACAATCTCTGGGCAATTTAAGTGTTAGAAGTGATGAGAATCTGATGAGATGTGATGTTACAGAATGTAATTTTTAGCTTGGTCTACAACTAAACCTACACTTACCAGACCAACAACATCCAAGGTGTTGGAGTCTCGTCCTCTGAGCTCTCTCCTTGCAGACCTTGAAAGGAGCAATTCAACTCTCCCTTGGAGATTTATTTATTGAGATTTCTTGGTTTGGGTGCCCAGTTTTAGGTGGAACCAAACCAAGTCTAGAGACCCCGACCAAGCGCAATGCTCCATTCTTATGGGCATCAGTGTCTTAGTAACAGTCTATCCAAGCTGCAGATTTTACAATTCATGTGAGAGATGAAAAAGGCACAGAGAGATTTGTTGGAAGCTCATGGCTGGTTTAACAAGATTTGTGTGCAGTGGTATCCAAAGTGTGCATCCTTCACACCTCTCCAGATACAATTTAATTTTTCTCTTGTATAAAAGCATTCAAGACTGAAAGTTAGAGATTTTATAGAAAAGAGCCAGAAGGAAAAATCTGATTTCTTGTACAATGCAGGTCAGCACATTGCATCCAATTGCTCAGAATCAAATGTATAAAATTTAGTTAAGTTGCAGCATCCCTTTAGAATCTTGACATTAAATTCCCAAAGCAATATCCAGCTCATCTCTACTGGAAGTAGGAGAATTGAATTTTTTCATGAGCTGGCTCTTGGATATATAAAGAGCGAAGAGAGAAAGTTACAGTTCTCAGAGCTCTGAGAGTAGCAGCCTCCAAGAGCAGGTTCCCATGCCCTTCAAAACTGATGTATTTTTGGCAAGCTACTAACTAGGAGCCGTTGTGATATTTTCATCTTAAATTTATGGCTTGGGGCCAGTGTCACCGAACTCAAGCCCATCACATCATCCTACTCCAAACAAACGTTATTTCACCAGCTCATCTCCAGCTGTCTCCCTAGCTGTCAATACCACGAGCAGAGCTTGTGCAGCAAAGCAGAAAGATCAGTGGGACTGCAGGTGAAAGGTTTCCATAAATCACAATGTCAAAGTGTCCAGAGCACTCCAAAAGAACAGACAATATATACTGAAACAGCCAACTTCCAAAGAAGGCATTAAAGAAGATGGCTAAAAAAAAATAGACGTATTATTATTGTACAAAATGAAAATTCCATGTTTATTTAAGAATGTTAAGATGTTTTTATAGAAATACCAAAGTTTATTGTGTACTGATGGCTGGAAACAGTGCAATATCTCCAGGTCACTGAAGTTTATGTAAACAGCAGCTAGTGACAGCGGTTGCAATTCCTTAGGAATATTCTTGATGCTACAGCAGTCCAGGGCGATGTTGCTGCTTTTCAATACCATCTAGTGAAGCTGTATCTAATTATTTTAATTAGGAACAGCACTCTGATAGGCAAAAGTGCACCTTCCACAAGACAACAACGTAACTCAGTAAATGCATGACCAAGGGGGAGGTTGGAAACAGGGTAAACATGGCAGGAAGATGACTGCAGGAGAGTATGGCTGCTTGCCAGTAGTCCAGAAAAGATTGGTTTTGCTTTACCTCATTATTATTACTTAATAAACTAGATAGCTCATCCATACACAGCTCTTTGTTGCAAAGTGGGGAATGGTTTAGGTTTTAGCCTCAAACTCTTGAGCTAATAAAATACCCCCTTCTTGAAAAATTAACCAAAATTGTGATGAAGATTCGAACTGACTGATGAAGCTTGCTCAGGGTGGAAAGATGCAACCAACTTCAAACAAGCTCTGCTTCATGTTCTGATGATAATATAGAATCATAGAATCATAGAATGGTTAGGGTTGGAAGGGACCTTTCAAGGTCATCTAGTCCAACCCCCCTGCAAGGAGCAGAGACATCGCCAACCAGATCAGGTTGCCCAGAGCCCCGTCCAACCTGGCCTTGAATGTTTCCAGGGATAGGGCATCAATCACCTCTCTGGGCAACCTGTTCCACTGTTCTCTCAACCTCACTGTAATTTTTTTTTTTCCTAATATCTAATCTGAATCTACTTCCTTCTACTTTAAAACCATGACCCCTTGGCCTGTCACAACAGGCCCTACTGAAGAGTTTCTCCCCGTCTTTCCTGTAGGCCCTGTTCAAGTACTGGAAGGCTGCTATATGTCTATGTGCATAATATTTGTGCCCTTGAAAGATCAGTGAGTGCTTTAAAACCTGGACAGATACAAGGTGCTACTGGTGTTCTTGCTTTGCTGTATTGTTTGCAGCAAAGCTCCTTCAAATTGGTTGCGAGGAGACTGCGATGATCCTTGAAGCTCAAAAATCTTTGTAATTTTTCTCCCTCTGCCATTACTCTAAGTGCCTGTTGGACTTCTCTGATGAAATTACTTTAGTTTAATAAAGTTTACGCATTGCATGTGTTAAAAAAAAGAAATCCTGCTGGGTAAGCCTATCTCTTGTAACATCTGTAAATTAATTTGTTTCTTGAGAGCAAGAATGATTTATAACTCACAACAAAACTAAATAGCATGACTAAATTAAGAGGAGCATTCAGGCAGCTGGAATGCAATTACAGCATAAATGCACGCACCGTGTTAATGCGATATTAAGGTTATGAATTCAGTGAAACAGGAATCAACATGCACAAAGATCTGGTTCCTTCCTTCCTATAGTGTTTGTCTAGTTGTGCTAACACGAGAAATGTCTGCATTAGCTGGATACAGTCTGAGGACTACTGGGCTACCTATGGGTTTCATGTGTGCACATGAGATGCCATCTTATCTCTGCGTTGCACCACTTTGTGGATGGCCGACGCATGCTGTGCTCTGTCAGAGAGATTTTGCTCTTATTCTGGTTTTCCTTATTCTAAGAAAGGCGTTTGGTAGGAAGCACGTGGTTGCTCTGCTTGGACAGAAACATGGGGAGGCAGGGCAGGGTGCCAGCCACCTCTCACCCATCTCTGACCCTTTCAGGAGCTGCTGTGGGGCTTCTTCTGGGGCAGTGGGGAGGACCTGTGGGAACCCAGCCCTCGGCTGGAATGCGTAGCAGCCAACGTGGTTTTCTCAGGATCTCAGTCTCCAGTGAAGCATCATCTGCCAAAGGTTGGTGTCCCTTGGTGTCTGCAAAGAGCATCCGCCATGGCAATGGAGCTGTCATGGGTCCTTCAGCATCACTGATCTGTGCTTGCAAGGACAGGGTGAAGGTACGGGGCCCCCAAATCATCCTAACTGTAGTGAAACTTGAGTTCGGCCTCAGTTTCTGGGACCTGCTTTGAAATACATGGGTGATGAGCTTGCCTGGAAGGGATTTGCAGCAGGGGGTGAGGAACACGCGTCAGGATTTGGAACCACCTCAGACCTCTGTTGTGGTGGGGACCTCACACAGATACAAGGTGCAGGGCTGCTACGTAAAGCTGGCAGACTGGCTTCTGTCCGGGAGACATCGACTCAGGATGCAAAACACTGTACAAGACACATTCTTGCAGAACCTCATGGTTGCATCCATACCAGTAAAAAAAGAGGCTGCTTGCTGCCTCCTGAGCCAAGGGCACAGATGGAGGCTTCTCCTTCAACCACAGCTGAGGTCTTGATTCTGCAAAGAGGAGGACTCTGAGAAAGAGCAGAACAACACCAAATTTAACCTCTACCTTGTATTTGTTTTGTTTTGGTTTTTTACCCCTTCTGTTTTGCTTGCTATGAATGCATTTCTGTGCTTTTCTTGCCTGGATAATGTAAAAATCAGCTTCTTTGGCAGGTTGTTCTAGCAGAAAGGAGAAGGGAGCAGAAACAAAATGAACCCTCCACCGCAGTGCACTTCCTCACACGCAGACTTGCAGTAACTGTTTTTCTGAGGAAGCTGTGAAACATCATGTAATTTGGCTGGTGCTCAAGCTTCGGTCTCCCGGAGCGGTGCGGAGGGGAGCCTGCCCAAGGCAGGGTGCTGAGGGAGGGTGGCAGTACGTCCCTGGGTGTTCACCAAAGCAGGTCTCTGAATGGGAACGGCAGCAGCTGGAGGGGACATGGTGGTGGGTGAGCCCTTCAGCCAGTTAAACACAGCACATGGCATCCCTGGCCACACTGCTGTGCCTACAGCAGTGGCTGCGTCCCCTTTCCATGGTATTCAGCCCTCATTTTCCATGGGCTCTGTGGAAATCCCTGGTTGTTCTAAGATGTTGGTTACTATTTTGGAGGTTTCTTTAGTCGCAAAGAGTCTGAAAAGGAGTGAAAGGTGAGTCGCAGTCCATCAGCAGAATGTTTTTGTCTCCTGAAACTGAGGATGCATCTCGTGAGCCCTGGCAGATGGTGTGGGGGTCTGTTTGATGGGGCAAGACCCCCAGGAGGGTGCTGGGAGGCTGCAGAGGGCAGCGGGAGCCCAGCCCAGTGCAGCCTTGTCCATGCTGCCTGCCCGGAGTGGCCCTTGCCAGGGACCATGAACCGCTTTAGTTTTGGCAGAGGCTGGCTGATTCACTCCCAGGAGACCATCTGTGAGGGAAATGAGCTTTTAGCAACATGGATGATCAGGACTGCAAGATCCAGGAGTCAGTGAGGAAGCTAAAATATTCAAGACCCATTAACTGGCCCTGTGTACAGGTGGTGTGACACAGCTCATGTCCCTACACTCCCTTCCTTAAAGCTGGGTCTGTGTTGGTCTTCCCTGAATTTGTCTGGGGAAGTTCAGCCAGCACAGGCTATGATTTTTCTATCTTTTTAAAAATTTAATTTTTTTTTTCTATATTTCAGCCTTTATTTTATTTTCTATATTTCATGCAGTGAAAGCTGTGGCAGAAGGTAGCTGCACCATTGGGTAGCTCAGGCAACATCAATGGAGGAGGACTCAGCACTTCTTCCATGTCCCCAGCTCTGGATGCACAACGATCACAAAAATTGTGACACTGTTTCAGGAGACCGAGCAGGGGTACATGTACCAGACCCACCTCACTCATGCTCCAGGTTCCTTTTATAATGTCCTTTGCTCCCCTCTGCTGTGTGCTCTCTGCAACAAATCGTTTGAGTGCCAGGAATCTGCACGTACTTCATCCAGGATCAGCCAGTGACGAGCGTTAGTGCAAACTTCGTTAATGCTGGTGTGATGACTGTCTCTTAAATGTCAAGCCTATGCGCCTATGCCTGGGCCCTGCTTTCTTTCAGCAAGGTCTATTTTTGTCTAGAGGGCAGCGTGTGAATTTACAGAACACACATTCTTCATCCCTTAATGCTACTCCATGAAGTCAGTACTGTCCACCGCAATGGACTGCAGTGTTTGGGATGAGGGAGAAGCCCGGAGGAGCAAGTGAGGCGCTTCAAAGGCTCTAATGAACTACTATGACTTGTTGCTATTAAAACATAAAATGTTGTGCCAAACACCCATCTGGATTTTCTGTAGGTGTTTTCAAAACTCCTGTGTAATTTCAAGGTGTCTGTTGCTTCTTCCACCTGCAGTTCCTTCACAGATGTTTTGATCGCTTTTGAACGACTGCTGGGAAAAAAAGATACTGCATCGAGGCAAGGGAATTATTTATCCAGGCATGAAGGACATTTCCAAAGACAAATGTCCCAGCCCAGGCAGTTAACCTTAAGACTCCAACACAAGGATTGTGCTCTACTGAGAGCTAGCAGCTAGGACCTTTCATCTCAGTATTGAACAAGGAGAATTGAAGAACTGCTACCCTTTCTTTGAGAGAGTACAACTGTCTTTTAGTAGTGTTACCAGGCTGCTGATAGAACTCAGAGTCAGGTCTGTAACAAACTGAATGAAGATTGTTTTAAAGAAGACCTGCATTTTGCTTTTTAATTTGTTGGTAGTGCTATGAGTTTTTCCATGAGGACTGTCTCATTTTGCCCCAGGTCATCTGGCCGCCTTTCAGTTAGCAGAAGTGACGGATCAGAGAAATTTCATTAAAATGATCCAATATTAGAATAACAGAATCATAGAATAGTTTGGCTTGGAAGAGACCTTTAAAGGCCATCTAGTCCAACCCCCGTGCCCGGAGCAGGGACATCTTCAACTAGATTGGGTTGGTTTTCAGTTTTGATTATAATTTAGGGATGCTGTGTGTTGAGTTACTTGTTACTGGCTCAACATTTAGCCTCAAGGAAGAGCTCCTCTGAGGACTGTGCCCCACATCCTCCAGACAAAGCTGATGGATTCATGTTCCTGGGGTACTGACCACATACAGAAAACAAGGCTGATTGCGGCCTTAGAGGCTGGTGTGGGACAGGTGCTGACCTGTGACCAAATCCTTCATGCTCTTCCCTTGAAAAACGGAAGAGAGAGCAGATGACAGCTGCCAATCTGATTTCTTCCAGTAAGGGGTTGTCCTATGGATGCTCTTGCTGGATGAATTTTGGTCACATTTCTGGTTCGATTGACTATTATTGGCTAAAATGAACTTGTATGCGTTGGTCTCCCCTTTCTGTGATCAACCATAGCAAGCTTAGCCCTGCCCGCCTATGGGCATGTCCCTCTGTAGTGGCTTCTGGCAGCATGGCCTGGCAGGTGGAGTGCAGTCCCAAGCGGTCCTGTGGGCCCCAGGAATGAGGGTCATGGGCCTGATGCCTGCTCCCAGCCTCACTGCCCTCCCAGTCTGCTGCAGAAGGTTGCATGGACAAGGATTGTTTGCAAGGACACCATGGGATGATGAGGCAATTTGCAGACAGCCCTGAGGATGAGGCCTACATAGGCAGAGCTGAGGCTCGCTGACATCCCGGCACGGACATGGTGCTGTTGAACACCAGACCATCCTATCACTGAGATGTAATCCTGCATGCTTCGGGGCCGCAAAGCTGACTAAACCCCCTCGTCGTTATGAAGGACGCACACTCCTGTGCATGCTCTGATGCTTGCAATGACAACCCTGCCGCCAGCAAAACCTTGCGACTGTGTTTGCACAAGCTCACAGGGTTCCAGCTCTGCCCAGCCCGTGGCAGCCTTTGATCCGGCACAGCACCAAGAGGCAGCGGAGCTGTGTCCTTCTGGGACTTCTTCCCATCCAATTAAGTTTCTGTGTGCTGTGATCTCTTTCTCAGTAGTGAGTTGATCTGCTGGCAGGCTATTCAGTCAGGAATTAATTAGTGGAAGCAAAATGTTGTGAATATATACAGTGTTAAGTTTTTATTCTAATAACCTAGTTAATAATTTCATTTCTTCAAGCAAAGAGGGAAAGTAGTGTGAATTCCAGTGCTTTGATCAGGTGGTGACATTTTGATGCTAAGTTGCTAAGATAAGAATCTAGACCAATAGTGTTATACAAAAGCTATTTGAAAGCACTTTGGTAGTTTTGAAAGCACCCTTTTTGGAAGATAGACCAGGGTCTACGCCCCAATGTGACGCAACTGAAGGCTGGTGCTGTATGAGGTGGGGAGGAAGCTATGCACATCCTTCTTTTTAGGGGTAAGTGGATTGAGCTACCAAGCATTTAAGACTTTGATTATTCTGCTTAGGCTTTGTTGTGAGTGCAGGCTTCTGGGAATCTCACTGGTGCAGGCAGGTCCATGATTTAGGGCAGCCTGCAGGAGAACACTTCTTGGATGCCACTACTCCTTGCTCTGCCATTCTGCCTTGCTGAGACAGAACATGCACCAGAAAACCGCATTTTTGCTCCAAGGTCTAGCAACATTTTTGTTTCATCTGCTTATTCTTTTCATTCAGGTTCCCTGAAAATATATGTAGACTTTATCTACTTAGTACAGAGCTTCACCATCTGCCAATGACATTCAGTATTCTCTTTTTATTTTGAAATGGCCTAACTGACTTGAGGTCATGTTGCAATGACAGGTCTGCAGGCAAACCTTGCTCTGATGAAGCTGCAGGAGTCAACAGAAGCATTTCCTTCTTGTTTTGAAACAGAGAGAGTGCATTCTTGGTGGGAATAATGAGTTTGACTATTTACACTGGTACTTATGTGAACCCATTTAACATAAACACCAGAGCAGGCGAGCTCCAGCATACCAACGCCCTGCAGTTATGTGCCGCGCTGGAATCTGTGCTCAGCAGATAGTAACATGAACAATAGCTTCCTATGTTCAGTACAACAGATTAGCAATGCTCATCTGCGGGTTTACAGTGGTAAAAGGAGGCAATTTCATTTTGGCATTTTGAAAGTGGCTATTTTCCTGTGGTGGCACAAAAACAAGGATGTGGAGGTGGGTTTTCCACATCTGGGACTCTACTTATAAGCTAGCATTTGCCAGCTTTTCATCCTTAAGAGAGATTTTTAAATTCTGTACTTAATTTTCTCTGTTTCCTTTAGTATGAGTCTTCTTTTCTTGACATGAAATCCCTAGGGTTCACAAACCACTGGGACACCTGCTCTTACCAAGCTGCCTTCATCAACAAACAGCACAGAAATATTAGTGGTGGATCAGCTCGGAGTTGTTGGGAGCAGAGGGTGTGTGGCTCACGACAAAAGTTGCTCATAGCCAAGTGGGATCATTCTTAGCAGAGTGAGCTTAGGCAGGTATTCAACTCATAAAGCTGGCACCACAGCTGCGGCATTTGTGCCCTCCGCTTGGCGAAGGGTTGAGACTGGAATACTCCAGATTCCTCTCTGTGCCCCCTCATCAGCTGATTGGAAACTTCCAATCTTTCCAAACAGAAAAATAATTTGAAAAGCTTTGCCACATCTCTCTGACTTTAAAAATGCAGTTCTAATTATCTGCAACATCATGATTGGCTCCAGAAACTGGAATAGTACTCATTTATTAGATACCATCGGCCTTGATACCCATAAACTCTTCCTAAATGGAGAGGAACTATAATAGGGAAAGTGTTGTACTGCAGTCTGTTATCTGATTTCTCAGCACTGAAGTGTCTTGAACAACCACTTTTGGTATCAATCAGTTTGGAAATAATGTCAATTACTTTTTCAGACCGTCTCTACCTAGACTAGCCTAGTCCTGGAAGTGGCCTTATGGAGTCAAACTTCTGTCATTTTTAAGTGGTTGACTTTAGTTAGTCAAACACCCAATAGATCTGTTTGCAGCGACTTTACTGTGCTGTGTTTTGATCTTTAGATCTTTCTCCTTAGCAGTGCTGCCTAGCAGACAGCTCACTTCAGTTAAAAGTCCCTGTCTGGAGAAAGACTTTCAACTGCAAAGGTGTTAGACTATTTTCAAAGCTTTTTTTTTTCATCAGAGATAAGATCTATACTTGCCTACAGTCAACATCTTTGAAACACCATAAGCAAAACAGAAGCCATCAACAAACCACATTAATATTTTATAAAGCTATTTAATTATTTATGGTGAAGCTTCAGCATATTCTTGATATAAAACTTCAGTGTAAAGGAGCTGCCTTGAGATACGCTTCTCCCTGATCGGTACTGTACCACTGGGAACAGTTTATAGGATTTTTATTTATCAGAGAACATCAGCAACATTTAGTTAACTTGGAAGAAGTGTATGAGAGGCACTTTGCATACTGGGGGGGTTATGGTGTTGTTTGATTGCTGTTTGGGTATGCATGATTCAGCACAGGCTTACTGGGTTTCTGCCTGCAATACCAGCACAATGGGGGTGCATGAAGTACAGGTTACTTAGAAAGCATGGAAATAAGCTATTTTATTACAGCTTCTCAGATAACACGATGAAAATGCCATGGTCTGAGCAGCTGTGCTGATAGACAGGACCCCAGCAGCTGAGCCGGGAGGCTCAGTCTGCCACAGGACTGTGAGGTGGCTGGGGAAAGTCATTTGATCTTCCGAACTCAGGTTTCCCAGGTATCAGAGGGGGACGGGAAGACATCAGCTTCCTTTGTAAATGCTTCTGGAGTTCGAGATGAGAAGTAGCTTATGAGTGGTCTGGTCCTCAACAATCTTAAAGGACTGTGAATTAGAGATGTGCTAGGAATGCGCTTAATTTCTAAAAGTTAATTTATCTAGCCAGACAAGAATTATGCTTCCTTCCACTAAATTTCCTTCCTACCCTTCGATCTGCAACATTGATTTTATGTTGTAACGCTAATGAATCTGGCATTATAACTTGCCCTATCAGAACAAGTGGCTGTGTGCCACTCTCCTATGCATACCTGGCTTTCTTCAGGAAGCTGGAGGTGGCATTAGAGAGTTGAAGACACAGATCTGCAGTTGAGCTTCTCTCCTTGGCTTGCCCAGGTTTAAATTAGAGGGAGAACCAACATGGTTGGCATGAGGGCAAATGAGGAATACAGGCTGAAATGGTAATACAGATTTGCCGGAGATAAATTCAGGTTTCTCAGAAATGCTCCTTTCACCACCAGCTTCTCTTCTGGTATCTATTCTGGATGCCTGCCTTGTCTTTCCAGGTTAATTTCCCCACTTCTGCAAAAGGATCTTAGCATTTCTTTTATTCACAGCGTGGCATCCAAATGTATAATTCCACAAAACATCAACGAACTTTTCCAAAATCTCAGATTTACCAAGGCAGAAGATGTTAAATGCCCACTGATGTATCTGAAGATCATTGCTAAACCTGGAAGCTGAAGATCACCTTCATGAGGTCCAAGCTGGTGCCTGCTCCCTTGGCCCTGTGGTGTGCTCCACCTGCTGCAGAGATGGAGCCTGGGTCACTGTGTGAAATATTTGGTGGTCTAAGACCCATTCTCTGAGAAAACATCATAAACAGCAGGATAATTAGGCTAGAAAGACAGATTCACAGGCGGATTTATTGCACATTTATTGGTACAGCCAGTGGATAGGAAGTAAAAAAAGATTAAGAATAGAGAACGGTGGAGTCTTATACAGTAGCAGAAATAAAGGGAGTGAATTTCACAGCTTCTGCTAGGAGTTCATCTTTTCTTTGACTACTGCTAGCCTATACCTGCTGGGCATCTCTTTTATCTTTGAATCAAAGGACACTTCTGAAGAAATTTCCTTCCCTGGCAATATTTTAACTTGAAAATATCTCAATCTAAGGCATTTCCAAGGGGAAAAAGAGACTCTGGACTTACTTGCAAGGATGTTATCACACTGCCCTCTGAAAAAGCACTACTTTTCCCCCTGGGTGTGAAACAAAAGAGCACTGAAGAAAGGAGGAGAAAAGAAACACAACGCTTACCCAGGTGCTGAGTCAATGCACTTGGAAAACAAAGCAGCATTTGGAGACAGATTTATTTAGCACTGTGCCTGTGATGTTTTTAGGCATCTTGGGAGCTTTTAGACCTGTGGGTCCTGATGATCTGAGGTGAGGTGAGGGTCTTGCCTTTTACAAAAAATAAGTTTCTTGCCCTTGTGCTTGCAGAAGAAATGTGATCTGAAGGAATAATAAAGGCTGAAGTCAAGAGAGCTCCTTAACTGCTGCTATTTAAAGAAAATTGTTTGTTTGTAGTTGGGGGAATCAGATGCATGATATCTAAGGATTTGAAGCTGGCAGAAGTAACCCAACTCTTTGTTTCTCCGCTTAAAACTTCTGCAGACTCTTCACAAAGTAATCATGGTGCTGATAACCCATAGGGACCTGAGTCTTCCCTATTTGTGCAAGAATTCCCAGTAATGGCACACCTTTGGCCTTTGGTGTTTTGAAACCAGAACAAGAGGAAAAATAAAGCCGAGCTCCAAATCCAATTGCATGTTGATTTAACTGGCTTGGAGCCCTTCTCCAAGTAAAATCCTGCCAGAGCAGAGAACTGGACTTGATGATCTGAATGTTCTAGTAACTAATCTACTTTGTAGGTAGGAAATGGAAAGTTTCTTACATTGTTTTCAGCCCAGGAGAGAAGAAGGAAGGACAATAATTTGTCATTTTGCAGGTATCTTATTCTGGTGCTACCAGAAATGCGTACCATTGAAATTACTACTGCACAAAGTCACTGAGGTATCACATTGAGGCATGGCAAGATGCAAGCTTGCTGAGCAGGCTGTTGTTTCTGATACGGAAAGCCCAAGTGCAGAATGGGGTTGTGGTGGAAGTCTTTCCTGTAGGTAGATCATGTGAGCTCTTGGATGCTTTTGTCTTACATGGCAAATTGACTATCACTCTTCTAGGCAAATAAGCTATTCCAGAACAACACTCCGTATCATCACTTTATTCCCAAATAAAAATCACCTTTCCCATATGGACAAGCACAGGGAAGGTCAGCTGCCTTTCTATTCACTGTGCACCTTGTGCACACACAGCACTTCTTCTGCATGTGTGAACGTGCTTCAGAGAGCCTTAACACGTAGGGGACAAGTTTTTAGACCAGTACTGCTGCTGTGAACCCAGTAGAGGTCCATGCACATCCACCTCAATTCCTGGGATACTCGCTTGTCATCTTGTGAGAGATAGCCTGCTTAAATTAAAAAGGGAGCACGCGTATTAGCACAACCACACTTCAGCACCCCTGCGAGAAACTGTTGCCTCTCTCAATGTTGTCAAGCTTGAGTAGAGGAGGGGGTGGTCTGTGGTTCAGCTGAGATGCTGCAGAACATGATGCAGATTTTGAGGTTGTAAATGAGTTTTAATCTACATTGACAGTTGCGTGCATCCCCGCCTTTCCTCTAAACTGCAGAAGCAAGAGCAATTAGTCTGATTAAGAACATGACTGTAGAGCAGGCAATATGGACTCTAATAAAGCAAGCCTGCTTTTCCATTAAAACAATTTGCATAATGTAATTCTGTGAAGCATTTTCTTCATTTTTCAATGTTGTTTTCATTCACAGAGCTCCATATTAATTGCTAATAAAAAACAGAGCAAGAGTTTTAATTTTAAGAGCTTTCTCTGCCTTTTTGATGTGAGAAGTTGAAAGCAAAATACAATTTGGTAGCTTACATTCTGATACACCTCAGCACGGACTTCCTTCCTATCAGAGGTGTTTATTGGCTTGGAGGGCACTGTTATTGTGGAGCAGGCATGGAGAATATGCCGCCTGTGAGACAGCCCTCTGGTTCTCATGCTGTTAAGTGCTGCAGATGCCTGTCTAAATCTCAATGGCTGGGTTATCTATTCCCTGCGAACCCCAAGTTGGCTCTGTTTAGTTCAGGAACCAAAATAGCCTCCAGCCAGGCCAGAACTGATGTGGCAGAAGTAGTAAAGATAATGTCTAATTTTTTTTGGTGTCCCACATATTCTGCTCTGAGAAGCCAATGCCCAAAGCCTGGATGTGTGCCTGTTCTGTGTGTTTTGACTTCATGCATTCAAAACACCACCAAACAGAAGGAGAATGAATGAATCCTTGGTGTGCTGGAGGGTGAGTAGTTGTATCAGAAGCTTTTGGCCATGGCAGCTGCCTTTGCTTTTGGGGAAAAAGGGAAGACTGAATGCTCCCCTTGGTTAGACATAATGGAAAACTACTGCATGTGGGCAAGGTGATAAGAGTGGTGGAACAGATTGCCCAGAGAAGTTGTGGACACCCCATAATTGGAAGTGTTTGAATTCAGTTTGGATGGGGCTTTGAGCAACCTAATCTAGTGAAAGATGTCCCTGCTCATGGTCGGGGGCTTGGGCTAGATCTTTGAAGGTCCCTTTCAGCCCAAACCATTCTATGATTCTATGATAAAATGATGCGTTTTGAACCCTGGAGTCTGAGATGTTTCCTGAGATGCTGTGATGGAAAAACCTCAGGAGGAAGAAAAGGTGTGGTAGCTGCTGCGTATTTGTGAGAGAAAGAGGGAAACTACCAAGATTCAGCTCTGTAGACAATCAACTCTGTAGGTGCTTTCTGTGAAACGATGAGAAAAAAAAAAAACAAAGCATGAAACTTTGGGTGGAAGGAGTCATCGCCAGAGACAATGTGTGTTGCTGGTGATCTCTTATTACGCTCAGGGAAAAAAAAGATCCTTTACATACTTGGAAAATAAAACACCCCACAATTTTCCTTCCTGGTAGAAACAATTGGACATTTTGTTCAATTCCTTGGGTCAAATGAAGCAACCATCTAGACAATTCAGACCAGGCTACAATCCACAGCCCTGGTTCCCTTGTGCATCACTGCAGCAGTGTGGTGAGTGCTCCGGCACTGGGGTGGGATGAAGCAGCTTGTCCTGAAGGTAAGGACTGGGTAAATAGAATAAAACAAAAATAACATGGAGAATACTCTTATCAGTACGTGTCAAGTGAGTCACAATTTTCCAGGTGTTTGAATGTGCAAGTTTTCTCTGCTGGATAATTTGAATGAAGTACCTTATATTTGATTGTGCCAGTGGAAACCATTTTTTCCCCAGTAGCATCATTAGTTTTCTTGTGTTTCCTCATGCATTTAATTGCATTAAATGCAAATAAAATCTATGTGTTTAGCTGCCTCTTTTTATACTGCTGAACATAGACACTATGGTGTCTATGTTCTTTAAGGTAGGGATATTATTGTTATTCAAGTGCTAGGTGCTTTCTGGTGGTGTTCTGATCTTTAGACACTACCACTGAAGCAATAAAACACAATGATGATAATACTGTCTTTGGGACGGCACTTGCTGAAATTGCTTTTTGGGTGTTGTGAAGAACTTTTATTTACCAAATGATTAAGAGAATATAAATTAGAGGTAGTAATTAAAAATTTGAACTTATCTGCATGTACTTCTCAAGAAAACAAGGAGACTCCTGTTCATAAAATTTACAGTGCTCAGTCAGGAAGATGACAATCGCGTGTGATTCAAGTGATCTATGATAGCCAAAAGCAGCAAATAATGAAGCCATGGCAGTTAGTAACAGCAAGCAGGTGACAAAGAATGATGGGTAAAAACATGTTTCTGCAAAACATGTCCATTATGAGTGACAAGTATTAATAAATATCACTGATTTAATGCAAATAAATATCACATTAATAAACATCATATTCCACTGAGGAGCTCTTCACATTTTAAATACAGTCTGTCTTTCTTGCCATTGTCTCAAGGCTAAGACCATAAAGATCTTAAATCATTTAAGTTTCAGCCTCTCAGTCATGACCAGTTTTTGGCTATGGCCTACCAGGGTGTGTCCTTGGCCATCCATAGTCTCCACAACAGCAGCAGAAACAAGAAGAAAAAGGCAGTGAAGCCCCACACTCCAGCTCCTGCCTTCAGAAGATATCTGCATGGGGTCAGATAAATCCTACCCTCAGTCTCCAAAAGTTTGAGGATTTGAGAGTCTGGCTGTAGTTTTCCATTAGACAGTGTAAATGATGCACAACAGGGTAGTGGTTTGGGTGGCCAGCAGAGAAAGGGCTCGACATGCATCTCAGGGGCTGCAGTGGAGAGGGTGCCTTAGAGTCATGCTCCATGGTGAAAACCTGGCCAGTGGTGATCAAAACAAGATTTGATTAGCTGGGGGCCCAGGCTCACTCCCATTAAAGTCCCGCTCAGTCCTGTGCTTGAAAGGGAAAAATTAATATCTCACAGCAGACGGGAAGGCAAATCTGTGGGAAGCAGTGACCCCGTAGCTGGTGAAGGAGACAGTCCTGGTGCAGGGCCAGCGGGGGAAGCAGCTCTGCCTAGGCTGGTCAGGGAGGACAACTTTCCTCTCCCATGCAGGGTGCCCAGGGGATGATGGTTGCTTTTCCCTTTTCTCATCTTGGCCCTCACTGCTCACCATGGCACTGGGATCTGCGAGCTTTGCTGTAACATGTCATGAAACATTTTTCTCAGTCCAGGAGCACGGATGTGCATGCAGCGAAGACCCTCATGGGGACTCCTCTATGATATCCCTTGGGCTACTCCCCAACATTCCCTGGGAAAAGAGACCATTTGGGTCTTCAATAGGAGCACTGAAGCACGCATTTTCTCCCCAAGGCCTTCCAGCTGCTCTCAGTGGGGAGGAATGTGCAATATAATTCATAGAATCATAGAATTGTTAGGGTTGGAAGGGACCTTTAAAGGTCATCCAGTCCAACCCCCCTGCAAGGAGCAGGGACCTCTCCACCCAGATCAGGTTGCTCAGAGCCCCGTCCAACCTGGCCTTGAACGTTTCCAGGGATGGGGCACAACCACCTCTCTGGGCAACCTGTTCCAGTGTTCCACCACCCTCATTGTAAAAATTTTTTCCTGATCTCCAGTCTGAATCTGCCTCCCTCTATTTTAAAAGCATGACCCCTTGCCCTGTCACAACAGGCCCAGCTAAAGAGTTTCTCCCAATCTTCCTTATAAGTTCCCTTTACGTATGGAAAGAACTCAACATCCAAGAAGCACTGAAGGACAATGATGGCTCTGGCGCTGGAAGGGATGGTGTAACTCAATGGGGAAGTCCTGCCTGCAACTGGGGGACTGCTGCCCGCGTATTGCTGCAGCCCTCACTGTTGGCCTTGCCCTCACTGGGGCTTGCAGCCCTACCACAAGCTGCTGCAGCTTAGCACTCACGCGCAGGCTGTCTGCACCTTGCAAACCCTGGTGATAAATCCTCCAGGGGATTAGTGTCCAGCAGCCCTGACTGCTGCCATTGCTGCTCGGTACCCCACACAGAGCCGGCCCCACGGTGCACGGGGGGAGCCGAGGTGCCCGTGGGGTCTGCAGTGCTGTGGGGAGGGCACGCTGGGGCCAGGCGATGGAGTGAGAGTCCAACCAGCCTGGAGGCCGCTGCCGTGGCGCAAACCAGGCAGGGGCGCACAGCACAGAGGCAAGGGCACACGGGGGGCTGCTTTTGGCCTCCCTTGCACCATGCCTCCCTTGCATGGACTTCACCACCCTTTGCCTGAGAAGGAACCGTGATTCCTGCTTTGCTTTTTTAAAAATAGGAATTCAAGCTTTATTCTTTGCTCTCTGTGCCTCCTCTACAACTCCCAATTCTTGCAATCGGTTATTTTTTAGACTCAGTTTTTATAAAACACAAGTGTTTCTCAGAGAGAGAAATCTGACAGCTCTTACCTAGATGGTGTTGTATAATCCCAAAGGTAGGAAAAAATTAAAGTTGGAAATAAAAGGAAAAAAAAAATCAAAGATATTTAGTTGTCACCAGAAACCCCTGAGTGCACTTGATCTCTGGAAAAATATGTTAGAATGAAGTTGAAAACTCAGAAGAGAATAAAGGAAAGATAGACATAAAATTAGGGCCTGATGCAGCCTGCAGTGAGCCAGAGGGAGCTGAATCCTGAGCACCACGAAATGGTGGGCTGAGAGCTGCTGAGTGGTCCTGTGGGGAGAGGACGGGCGACTTTTTGCAAGGCTGTTTTTAGGTCACAATTACTTTGAAATTAATATTTTTTTTCCCCATCAATAAGTGAAACCTAAAAAAGGCAAAAGGCATCTTGTAGATCTCCTTAAGTGGAAAACACCCTTTTAAAGTACGTCTGATAGTGATCTCAGAAACAGCTGCCAGTCCTGGCAGGCAGCGGCAGTCCGCACATGCTATTCTTAGACCAAGAAAGCGTAAGTAGGTCGAGTTACAATTGGTTCTTGTAAACACCATCCCCACTAAAATCAGAAATTGATACGAGGTCAGAAATTGAATCAGAGCGCTGGAGCACTTCTCCTATGAGGACAGACTGAGAGAGTTGAGGCTGTTCAGCCTGGAGAAGAGGAGGCTCCAGGGAGACCTTAGAGCGGCCTTCCAGTACCTAAAGGGCCTACAGGAAAGCTGGAGAGGGACTTTTGATGAGGGTATGTGGTGACAGGACAAGGGGTAATGGCTTTAAACTGGAAGAGAGTAGATTTAGATTAGACATAAGGAAGAAATTCTTTACTGTGAGGGTGATGAGGCACTGGAACAGGTTGCCTGGTGAAGCTGTGGATGCCCCATCCCTGGAAGTGTTCAAGGCCAGGCTGGATGGGGCTTTGAGCAACCTGGTCTAGTGGAAAGTGTCCCTGGCCAAGGCAGGGAGGTTGGACCTGGATGATCTTTAGATCTCTTCCAACCCAAACCATTCTAGTATTTTATGATTCTAAAATAGACGAGGTTGATTTATTCTCCAAATGCATTTTCTTTTTGTTCATCTCCATTTTACCAAATGTGTTTTTCTCCATGTGGTGTCAGTGGTCGGAGACTTCTCTCCCATGGGGAAGTACCTAAGCCCTTCTGAAGACCTGGCAGAAATAAGACAGCAGCAGTACAGTTTAGAGATGCCTTTTTATTTACGCATCCTGAGGTAAAGCTAAAGTTAATGAGACTAAAAAGGAAGTTGCAACTTGATAAGCACTTAGCACTTGCTAATAAAACACGCCGTATGCGTGAGTGGAGTCACTGTCTTGTTTTCCAGAGCTGAAATGGATGCGCAGGCTGTGCCAGTCCACCCGGGTGCCTGACTCCTGGAAATGTAGCTCTTCGGCTCATGCCTGTCCCTGGCCAGCACCAGCCTCCCGTGGGCCCTGGAAGCGGGTCAGAGTGACCACCTCCGGGCCACATTGGCTGAACATGAATTTCAGGTCACATTCTTCACTGGCTGCACGAAGGGCTTCCCAGGGAGTGGGGCATCAATGATGACCAGAGGTGCAGTGGGAGGCGGAGAAGCCTGGAGTGGGGCTTCCCCAAGGTGCCCTAGAGGAATTATCATTCCTGCTCTCCTCTGAACTCCCATGTGAGTTTTGGAGCTACTCATGACTGGTCGATACCCCACCAAGCAGCTGCTTTTGTAGTGCTGCTGGCTAGAAGGGAGGGATGAGGAGCAGCAGAGGGGGATGGGGCTGGGCAGCTGAGGTGGCTCCGTAGGTCACTGTCTCTCTGAGAGGGCTGTGCAAGGCTCCTGCCTCCTCCCAAGGGTGCCTGTGCCTCCACCAGTGCCTGCGATGCTGCAGGACACCTCAGTGGGGTCCCAGCTTCCCCGGAGTCGTTACTGTTTTCTCTGTGCTCCCTTTCTGAGATGGAAATATTTAGACATGGAGGGAGTTAATTTGTAGGCTATAAAGACAGGTTGGGGTAAAATTTAGGTAGTAAATACAATGCAGATTTTACTCCTGCATTTTTTTTTAACTGCCTTTTTTTTTTTTTTAATATAACTAACTTAGCTGCTTTTTTTTTGGGCTGGCATTATGGCATTATAAATTTATTTCTACTCTTATTCCACACATGTATTACATTACAGCTCAGGGACCTTCTCCACATCCAGTTGAGCACTGCCTAATTATAGCTCAAGCTGGCCTTTTAAATAGGCATAACATCTTTTCCAAATAACGTTCTTCTCTGCCTTATTTTCCCTATGAAAGTAGACGTGCTACAGTTGTTTACAGCCACCTTGATGGAGGAACCAAGACCAAAATGTCTTTAGCAGCATCGAGCTTATTCTGATCACGAGAAAAACTTCTGTACTTGATTGTAGAGGATGAGAAGGAAAGAGTACAGCAAAAGGAGGTTTCCAAATAAGCCCGGTAGGCAGGGCAATGTGAGGAGACTGATCCATGAGCTCTCACCACGTAAGACTGAGGCTTAGCTGAACCTGAAATGAAAGAGGACTATCTTAAATGTGAGTCTGAGCCCTTTCCTTGAAACTGCAACTGAGTCCGTGGACTGAATTAATTCTTTGCCCTTGTTAAAACAGATTTAAAAATTCTGACATGGTTGGGATCCCGTTATCAGCCAAAAGTCGGGTTAAATCTTTAAGAATTTGGGTTTTTAGCTGAGACAGAGCTGCCAAGTCTTGTGATTTATAATGATTTTCACAGTATCTTCGAATTCCTCCTTGCAGCTCCAGCACCTGGAAGCATCTTAGGAAACAAGAATATTCCAGTTTAACTGAAAAGTGAATGTGCATCTAATGCAGTTAGGAGAGCTTGAAAACAGGACTCCTGAGGTGCAAAACCATCAGGCAAATGACCTCCTGGGCCAGCAATTTGTGTTTCACCTTTCAAGTGAATGTTCTGCTTTCCAAGTCCCAAATCAAAGGGCAGCAGTAGTATCCCTGTGGAGTTCCTAGTAGCCATTGGCTATACTACAGCTCTTAATGTGGGAGTAAAATTGTACTTATATATAGCTGACATGAGATACAGTTGCAGCTTGGGTAGATCCCACATACGTAACTGAATATTCCTTTCATTATATCAGCTAGGCTATTACAGACCACTGATGGGGGTGTTTACAAGACTGACAAACCATACCAACTTTGAACTCTGAAACAAAATTGTCTGCTAAATTCATTCATTGGGAACACGCTTGCTAATGGGTACCACATCTCCCTCATAGGTCTCCAGAGGTGCCACCTGGTTGCCCTGCAGCCTGTATGTTGGTCTCTGCACTTGCATCCCACACCTCTGGGAGCACGGTCCTGATTAAATTCAGTGGTGACACTGATGGCTGCTGTGCAGCCACCTGCCTGGAGTGTAATGAGAAATAACTACAGCATTTCTCTGGGAAATTAAAGATCTGGATACTGAGCCTAAGGAAGACCAGGCTTGCAACTCCCAACACTGCTATGGGGGATATTTTTCACCCAGAACTGTAAAATGAAGCCTTCAAGGCTCATGGGACGATAGGGATTAGGGAGAGGTCAGGACAGTAAACGAGTAATGAAGTGTCCTTAACCTGGCTTGGCTAAATATCTGACAGACCATGGGACCAGTCTGCCTGGACACAGGGTCATGCTCCCTCTCTTTGGCTCTGGGGACCATGCTGCCTAGCACCACTCTCACCCAGAGCAAGGGTTACGTGCTCATCATTACCATTTTGTGTAGTGCCTACACATGCAGTTTCTGGCTAATGAAATGGAAAGAGCTTTTAAAATGTTGAAACTTGTTACGCTTTCATTTCCCTGATATTTCTTGGACTTCAGAGAGCCCCTCTAATGGTCAGTAGCAAAATCTCAAGTGGCTAGAATAAGACTAGATCCATCTTTTCGTTAAGAAGGTCACTGTTTGAATGTAGCATGTCTGCACAACAATTTGCCTGTGGCCTGATTCAGCAAAGCTCTTCAACTGCATTCAGCTCTAAGAGAAAACAACTATTCTGAAACCAGCAGCTGACTCACGTAAAGCTCAACATGCACTTAAACACTTGATGGGATGCTGTACTGTGGCTCCTCGCCTCTGGGTAGCTTGGCACCCAGCCAGGCTGTGGGAGCATGGAACAGCCACCCCCGAGTTGTGCATTTCTTTTATTATTAATTTATTGCCACTAGCAAGAAAAGGGGTTGGGATCTAAAAGCCACTGGCTTGTCCTTCTCTTGTCCCAGCTCCTTCTCTTGTCCCACCTTCAAATAGGTGTGCAGCTCTCAGAAGACACTCAAGGGGAAGTGACCTCCTGTGGGGCATTTAAATGCAATTGTTAGTGTCTGCTTGGCTGCCAGCATCCAGCAAGTTGCACATCCACATTCCTTCCACTGAATAATTAAGGCACTTAAAAAATGTCTTAAGACACTTTTACTTCTATGTGAAGAGGCCCAGACCCCTTACAGGATTATTTTTTGTTGTTTAGTGTGATTTCATTAGCTGTGTCCATTTTAGGGTTGCCTCTCAGTAGCCAGACAAGGGCTTTCTTCATCCTAACATGACAGCAGATTATTTAACCAGTCCCCTCAGTGAAGACTGATCCAATCTTCCTAATCCTTCTTGATGTGTTCTCTTGCTTTGCATGCTTGCAAGAGTATAGGCACCAAACTTTAGCAGAAACATTATACTGCAGGATCCTCACTGCAGAAATAATTCATCCAAACAATTCCTTCTGGGATCAGACAATGCCCAGCCATTCCTTAATGAGATTTTGAAGCAAGAACTGAGAGGTGTCCTGTGGCAGGGATGGATGCACATGCCAGGCATGGCTACGGGGGGAACTTCAGAGCCCCACACCCCATGGCAGCAGCAGCACGATGTACATTGTACCTCGGGTGTTTGAGACTGCACAACAATGATCTGGGAAATTTGCCAAGCCTGAAGCCTACGTTGGAACAGGGCTGGTGCGAATATATATAACTGCAAGCTGTGGGGAATACTTTAAATGCTCCTCTAGCGAGGACTAATGATCGAAAAGCCAAACTCTCCCTGGAATTCTGCGTCTATGAAGATTAGCTTTCATCCCTCTATAAATTATTGGAATCTGTCCTTTATCTCTCTGAAAACACCAGCGGCTTCAGTTTATCTACTCACAGCCTGTGACAAGCTCTGAAACTATGGTAGAATACCCGAATCCACAAACTTGAAAGAACCATGGTACCAATATAATAGGGAAATCAAAGTTGCCACCTTGAGCAGGGGCAGGAAATTTGCAGATGGTGTTTTTTTTTAAAACAGGTTCTTCTCTATCTCCAAGAGCAGCGAGAAAAGCTCGCTATTTCTTTGGACTAAGGTAGCCAAAATGTGAATGCCTTGAGCTCATACATACCCACGCAGATGCCCTTTTTCTATTCATCTACAACTGAGACTGAAGCAGATGGCCTGTGAAAGTTGGAGAACTCAAGCTGTATTAAGAAAAAAACTGCCCGAGCCCTTCAGCACTCTCAGGAATTTCTTCTTGACTTTTCTGGCCTCTGCAGACTTCACCAAAGCTTTCCCAGACCTGCGTAGAGCCAAATTGCAGCAAGACTCTTCCTTCCTTGAAAGCGCCAGGCATGCAGGGAGCCTCGTGCCCCTACAAGGGGTGTGGGCAGGCACCCGAGCCGATAAGGCACCCTCAAGAAACTCCCTCCCTGTTCCCAAGGGGCTGCAGGTTAGACTATCCCAACCAGCAGTGGTTGGGACCAAGGCAAACATCTACCCTAGCACCACCCCTCTGCCCACCATCACCTCCCTGTCCACTGTGGCCTGCACTGACTGAGAGCCCGTGGAGAGGGTTCCAAAGAGGCTGAGTTAAACTTCTTTCTCCACTGACTGCTAGGGGATCTCGGAAAGATTGGCCTTGCTAGGCTGAAGAGGTGCCTCAGCTATATACCCCTAAGTCTTAATCATGCAGACAAGGTGAGTGAAGAAAATATCACACTGGTTTTCTGTATATGTCTTTCTTGTCTTTTTTTTCCCCCTTCTCCTCTAGAATTATCTAGGAATAAAGAAAAGCCAATGCAACAGCTTCATTGTCCATGAACTAGTTATAGCAAACAGCTTTCCAGCATACCATTTATCAAAGGGAAAAAGTATAACTTGGTCTTTAGTAATACTCAGAAGCTTTGAAATTCAAGTAAAAGAACTTCCTGTATATAAAGTAAACAAATAAGAGTCTTTTGAATGGAAAAAAAAATCTTTTTTTTTTAATAGAAGTATTTTTTCTGAGTTTTCCTCTTTCTATCTCTTTGCAATAAAACATCCAACACCCTATTTCAAGGATTTTTGTCCAAGTGAAATAAGTAGACCTGAAAATATTTTCCATTTTTTTTGCGATGTCTTGGCCTGCAGATCCATCCAATTTTTACAAGAGTCTAAAAGGTCCACAAGACAGACAGAATAAGTATTACTTGAACTAAAAAGCATGGAAGAGTCTCTCTGCTTTTCCTGGGGTTTAAGTCAGACCCTAGAGGGAGGTTATTTTGCCAGCTGTGCTGTTTGAGCACACTGCAACTGCAATCTGCAGCAAACATTAGCTGCTTCTCTACTGCAATTTTCACATTTGCTCATTAATATATGATGGGAAAACTAAGAAATAGTACAGTATTTACAGATCAGATTAATTTACGTAAATGTTCATCACCTCAGTGAACAGTTCTTACGAAAGGTAGTGAGAAATAAACCGTGAATAATTCTCCCCCAGTCCTACCAAGAGGGAGATGGGAGAAGAGACATTTTAAAATCTCACTCAAGGTATTGATGATTTTCTCCAGGGCTTTCTTAGCTCAAATGGTTTTTAGCAAAATAAAACAGTGTTTAAAAAAATAATATTTACCAGAATTTTGGAGAGAATGTTCCTAATGGAAAATGGTGCATCCGAACGCTGATGCAGTCAATTTAATACTCCTGACATTTTCTGGTGGCTAGGATTATGCAGAATGAGGAAACCTGGGAAGTACCATAGCCAGGTGAAAGCCATGCAAGCACACGGACCTGCCTCCTCTCACCACCTTCCTGCCACCAATTAGATTTTAGGTTGTAATGTACTAGCTGGGCTGAATGGATGGTGGGAATTGGCTTTTTGGTTCACAAAAGTAGGGGTCATCACCCTACTTGCATTAGCTTTCTGTGGCAGAAGCCAGGATATTCCTGTAGTGAGGTATCTGTGTGCCTCCTAGCACAAATTTCCACCTGTGTAACCTTCTTGAAACACTTGAAATTGGAAGAGGAGCTATTAATGATTTGCCTCCTCTGATATGCGTTCATTAGTGTATCTACAGAAAAATGTCATAAGATTCCCATAGTTTGGCTGCCCAGACTTGCCTAACTAGGTTTTGACTTTTACATTACCATGAAATCATAGCATAGGCTCCTCGGGTACTGGGCACTCCCCAGGGTCCCATTTGCACGCTGCTTCCAAAGGGCGCTGCAGTGGCATCTGAATTACTGAACACCTTGGGTGGTGCGTCGGTAGTGTGAGTGCTTGTATCGCTGCGATGCTCTGCCTGTGCTCAGCCCAGCAATGCTGTTTGCTGTCGTGCACTGCAGCAACACAGACTGTGAGGACGTTGGAACTGTGACGTGCTCCATCGTGTGCTGCTCCAGCTGTCCCAGCTGTGAATCTCTTCTCTGCCTGCCCTGGGAAGTGCATATTAAACATCAGCATGGCATGGGAGGCTGGGCAAATCCACAGTCCAGCTTAGAAAGAGGGAATGCTCTCGTAGCCTGAGTGGATGTACAAAAGCCAGGAGCATTCCAGCCCCTATAGTGATTTCCCCAGCGAGGACAAGCCTCTGTCTGTCCTTCTGAGCAAGTGGTGGGACCTGGCTGGGTTTGGCACCTATGTACCCAGGTCTGCAGATGTGTCTGCTGCTAATCCTGTGTCTAAACGGTGCTTGGTACAAAGGGCTTCTTGACTACGTGCCTATGTGCAAATCAAAGCAGTCAAAGTGAGCAGCGGCTTCCTTCAGAGCCACCCTGCTGCAGGACTGTGACATTATAATTCTTTTAGTGCCTCATTAATCCCAGGAGGTGACATCCTATTAAACGTCCTTAGCACATTCCAGAAGTTTATTTTGTAAATATTTCATGGACTGTAAGTGGAACAGCTGTTCCCTCGCAGCACCATTAATATCACGGATCCCCTCTGCCGGGAGTCCCGTTCTCCACTGTGCCACCGCGGCTGCCTCAACCCTGTCCCTCTCCTGCATCACCAACACGCAGAGCTGCTGCTGCTCTCCCAGGCACAATTTAGTGCTTTGCTTTATATCTCAGCCCGAAAGCATCTGATAAAGGTCCAGTGAGGTCTATGAAAGGAGGAGACCTGAGGAGCTGGGCAGGGAAGAGGTGTGAGGACAGGTCAGGCTATGTTGAGGCTGACCAGCCTGGCACAGTGTTAGTCATGCATGGCGGTGTCTGTGCTGCTAAATAAAACAGGCCAGGGCAGTCCTTTGCCCTGAGAAGACGAGGTATGGCCTGGCTGCCATGCACATGGCTAAGCTCTCTCCCCTCTTAAAATGGGGCAATCACATCCAAACGGCCGCTGGTGAAGGGACCGGGCATCACACTGAGCCATGCATGGGTGCAGTCTGGTATGGCATCCATAGGGCTCGGCCAAACCCGTGTCCTGAGTGTGTTTTGTTTACCAGTACAGGCGGGACCTCTGGAACTAATGGGGAGCACTGAGGCGGGGGCCACTCTTACGGCAGTGGGGAAATCTCCAGGGTTTTGGCGGGGAGCTGAGCCCTCCGCTCCTCCCTGTGTGCCTGGAGGCTTCGTTGAACAGAGAAGGAGCGGCAGAGACACAGGCTTGACAAATTTATGGGTAGATGAATCCTGTCCCACTGTTACTTTTTTTAAACTGGAGCTTAGCTAAAGTTTCAGTAAGCCAGTAAACGAGGATTTGCACCTACCCATGTGGGGAGATAAAGCTCAGGTGTGGCAAGCTGCGCTTTGTCCTAAAAATGATGCTAAAACCAAGCTGATATTGCCAACCTATGCTATGGAATTAAGACCCCCTGCCAAAGGAATCGGGGTAACGGCTGGGCTGTCACATTAGTCCAAAACGCTTACCTCATGACACAGTCAAAGACCTTGCCTCCTACAGGAGATACTTTTGGTTTTGTGCTAAGCCTGGTGGGACTGAGACTGAATAATACAACACACCTTTTCCCTCGCTCCCTGTGTCATGTGCAACTTGCCAGCCTGGGATGGGAACCTGAAATTTCTGAATCAAACACAACAAAAAGGGAATAAAAAATACAGAGCGGTGAATCTGGCAGAAGTGCAGAGCTGGTGGGCACTGAGTTTTGAAAAAGGACTTTTTTATTTTGGAAGGACCAATCTCCTTCCTGCACAGGGACAGGACTCAGTGGGTACTGGGTATTCCAGGAAGACACTCAGGGTGGACACTGGGGATGCTGCAGACAGATGGCTGCAATTTTCATCTCCGTTGTGCACTCAGAAGGCCAGTCGGAAAACTCATCACCTCCTGCATGGCTTCCGTAATGTGTTTTGGATAAGACATGCAGTACTGAGATTGCAGCCTAAATCCAAGGCTAGATTTGTAGGTGGGTTCAGGAGTATTTCTTACTCAGACTACAGTTATTTTACAGGCATTGGTGTGCTAAAGTGCCAAAGGCATTTATGAAATTCATAGCTTGAACAATTAAGATAACCTCGATCAGGGCTGAGTGTTCATGGGCTGAAGAACAGAGAAGAGCTGTGAGGGAAGGAAAGCAGCACCGGAACAGTTTCTGCAATCTGAAATTGGGGTGGGCTTTTTGTGCTCTTGACTTTAAAATCTGTAATAGTTTGAATTTCTGCTGAAGAAGGGATTTTGAGATTAGTTGGTAAAAAACATTTACTTACATAATCATGTTTTTATTTGCACTTTTCTGCCCCAAATTGTGTGCATTTCCCTGACGTTTCCAAACTGTCTCTGTTTTGCCTGACTGGAAGTACTGGCCCTGGCCAGACATAACAGTAAATCCTGTTTCAGTGTCACTGCCGACCAAGTGAAAACTCATGGTGGGGTCAATCCTGTTCAAAAATATTTGCAGCTGGATGCTCTGTTCCCTGCATCTATCTCCAGACATGCTCACCCCTGTTCTCACTGGGCATGGTTCCTGAGGGCTACTAACCTCTTTGTAAGTGCTTTGGGTCCAACACCATTTTCTAAAACACTGCAACTTGTCTGTCACCAGTTTCCCAGGATTTGATCAGGCCTCTGTTTGGCTGCTTTTCCTTGCAACCAGGGTTAATGCACTCTCTTTCTTAGGGCACTGCCAGGGCAAGACCTTCTTTTTATTCCAAGTCAAATGCCTTGGGAGAAAGTAGGGAGGCAAGGGCATGCACAGTCATGCCTCTGGGAGTGGGGGGAACAAGGAAGCTTCTTGGCTCAGAGTATCCTCCACATCCTATCCCTGCTTCTATACACACACACACACAGAGCTTCTTGGCTGACATTTCCCAGCACCTCCCCTTCTCTCAGGCTGGTCATGCCCCAGCCACGTGCTGGCAAACCTCAGAAAATAATTGGCGCAGAACCAATCATTTCTTTTCACAAGAAGGACTGCACACAGAAAAAAAACATGACCCTGCCAGGTTTGTGTGCCCTCATTGCCCAGGTAATCATCAACAACATCAGCTCCTGCCAGTGTGTTGGGGTGGAAAAACTGAACTTTAGCTCAAGATAATGAAGCAACATCCCTCTAATGTTTCCTGGGATAATGAGTTTCTTGTCTGACCTGGCACAGGTTGACACTTCTCTCCAAGAGCGTAGTGAGCCCCACAGGACATTAGCCAAGGTTGACACAGGTCAATGTCATGTCATCCAGCCGAGAGGTCTATTAGGTGTCAAAGGGTTGCTTGGTCCATTGGGCAAAGTACTGATTTTTTTTTTTAATATTATCAAGCCAAGCCAAAGAGTGTACTGACCTGAATCCCTGACCCTCTCTTGCAGGTAAGAGTTAGAATGAGTAGGAGTTCATGCTTGTTGCCAGTTTAGCCAGATGTCCTATCTGGAAAGTGTTTCCTGTGATCCACAAAGATCCAGAAAATGGCAGATAACACCTCTTCCAGTCAAGAAGAACTGAAAGAGACTTCCTAGAAGGCAGATGCCAGAAGTGCATCCAGCCAACACTTTCAACACAACACTTATAAGTAAAGCATCTTTTAACCACCTGTGCTTTCACCCCTCCCAGAAAGTGTAGGGAAATCCCTTTCCTACTGACCAAGGTCACCATTCAGGTGTTCACTACCAGGTGACCAAGCTCAGCCAGCTGTACTGTGAGATAACAGGCCAGCTCCAAAGGCCAGTGCTTCCGTCTGCCCATCTTCAGTGGCTCTCACAGTTCTTCTGTGGGCCCATCACAGAGCTCCACCTTCTCCCAGTCTGAAATTATCACCGCAGTGGTGATCTGTCCACACAGGCAGCCTGACTTGCTACCAGTCACAACTCTCCTTACACACATGGGGCGAGCTGTGCACACACCGCGAGAGTACCCAGACACAACAGCCCTCCTTCCTCCTAGCCACGAGGCCAACTTTTGCCCACAGTGTCTGCTCCGATGATGGGAAGTGCGATGCCCTGTGAGGGCACCCTGCATACACCAATGTCTAATGGGAGTGGACTATTTGCAGCACCCTGCCAAGCACAGATCTGGCTGCTACTGGGCATGGTCTGCAGAGTGGAGTTTGGACTTGGAGAGATGAGCATGGGATCTGCCCTGACAAGGTCAGAAGAGTCCCTTCTGGGTGTGAGCAGTGTACAGCAAGGGTGAGCCTGGGAGCCCAAGGCTTCCCCTGAAGGAAGTAATCCACAAGCATTTGCACCCGGCAAAATGGCTAGCAGTGCACCCAAGGGTGGAGGGAGCATGGGGGGCTGGCAGGTCTGCTGTTCACTGCTTCAGGATTACATCCGTAGCCTCATCCAGAGAAAGTCATGTTAACTACTGGTTTGGTGATGCCCAGGTTTGGTATCAGTGGTTGTCTAATCTGAGGAGGGAGTGGATGTCCTTTGTTTTTTTCCCTTGGCCATATCACACTCAAGTCTGTAGGCATAAGCGTAGGTGTCTGCGCTGCTCACTTGCTGCTACCCATCTGCAGTTGTATGCCCTCAGGTAACAAAGCTTCCATCTGCTCATGCCGAGATGTGTTAATTGATTTTGTAGAAAGCAAAAAGTGGATTTAACTGTTTATCAGTGATGCACAAAGTGTGATTACTAAAATGAGAAGAGGGCAAGGAATATTTATCACAAACTAGAGGAATCTTACCCTCAGTGTTGTAGCTATCTAGTGTTAAAAGGCTTTGCTCCCAGTACGTTCCTGGCCAGTAGTTCTGTTAAAAGTTGTTCACTCTTAAGGCTTGTCTTGCAAAGAGCCCAGACAAACATATGTCTAGCAAAACAGATTGGGAGAGCAACCTCCAAATGGCTAATTATAATGGATGTGGATTTTGACAAAGCAAGAGGGAAAAAGTGCTGGAGGAGCCCATACTGAGGGTGCTGGTTTGGGCTGTTCCACAATTTGGCTGTTCGAAACTTTTATTTCTGGGTTAGATCCTGACAGTCCCTAAAGCTCAGCTGCATTTGGTAGCCTGAAGCAAGCATGTGGGTCCTGGAAAGGGAGGGGGTTGCTGGATTGTTGAGTGCATCTATGTCTGACCTTTTCTCATTTATTCCATAATAGTACAGTGCACTATTGAAAGAATAAGAATTTATTTTCAGTAATTGGATACAAAACTCCAGTCTGCATTGTCTTGAGCCAAAGTTCATTTCAGATTACATTCCACTTACCCAGGGTCGATGACTGATATGATTAGAAAGTCATTAGAGGCCTCTTGGGTCTTTTTGGCTGTGTATAAACACCTCAGAGATGAAGGGTGAATCAGTGCTGAGGGGGGATCTGCTCCTGCCTTCCTTCCCCATCATGTCGCTCCAGCCCTTATTAGCTCTGTTTGTCCTAATGAACACAGAGTGGTGCCACCAGTGCACTTAGGGCTCACTCCAGCCCTGGTTAAAACCTGTAGCAAGATTCAACGAGAGAGGGATGAGATGCTTCATGGGCTGACTAGCACCATGCAAACCTGAATAGGAAGGAAAGTTGATTAGAACATGGCTATTCAAATTAAGGTCATGTTTACTATTGTAATTCATACTTTTCTCAGGAATCAATGACTTATTTGGGTTGCTACGGTTACTTGGTACTGTTATGCAAACCCAGCTCAGCCTATCATTGGAATGCTGGATGTGGGTGATTTTAAAAAAACCTGCCACAAATGCTGAGTTAATTGTCCCAGAGCTCCTCCAACTGCTTCAAGCCCATGAAACCAATACTTTTTGTGCTGAGGGGTATCTCTCGTTTGGTTTTTGTTCATGGAATAAAATGCTTTGAGATTAAGATGTTGGCTTTTCTTGCTGGAGGAAGGCTAATTCATACTGGCCTTGTATTGGCTCAATAAGATAAAACTGAAATGTCAGTGGCAGCATCTCTCTGCAAAGGGTCTTTGTGGGGACGGTGGGCCAGCAGGGACATATTTCAGGTGCTGTTTAATGACAGTTTATCTATTTGTTGCACCAATTTGCATTTGTAGAGCACACCTAGATCTTGCAAATACATTAGGTCTTCCAGCCCCGTTGGCTTCCCCCCTGTCCCAGGCATCGCCTAAGTAACTGAGGGCTCTTCATTTCACTCTGGGTCTTTATAGCCAACCAGGAATGATTAACACTTCCCTGCGGCTGCCACAGCTTTGTCATGAGGGTTTGAGCAGGATATTATCTGTTTGAGGAGAAATAATGTTGCTTTCTTGAAATGCAACACCTGCTCCATGCTGCATAGCATCTGTGTTTGTTGTTCTGTGGTAAGTATAGAATGATGGAACCTTTAAGGTTAGAAAAGACCTCCAAGAGCATCAAGTCCAACCTAACACCACTATGTCCACTGAACCATGTCCTGAAGTGCCATGTCTACATGTTTTCTTGAATACATTTTTATACATATGAAGTGTCTTCTCCTGCAGAGAAGAAGGGACCACCCACCGTGCCTGGGGTAAGGGCATCCATGCAAGCGAGTAGCCGTGAGGCTTGCATGTCATGATAGAGCTGGGTTGTGAGCTTTCAGAAGCAGGTTCATCAGCCCCTAGCCCCGTAAAACCACAGAAACACTGTAGGCTGAAAGTACCAGGGTGTGTTGGCACAACAGCTGGTGGCTACCTAGTAACTAAAGGCAAACCTTTCTCGCAGGGAGTATTTAAAGGCTGCCTTATAAATGACTCCGGAGATTTAAGAACTCACACGACAGCTGTATGAGTTAGAGCTGAAAGCTTCTCACATAGCGGCAGTGCTAATATGGTTGTTCACGGAGATAAAAATTGTATTTCCATATGGTGCCAGGACATAGTTTATTAAAGACTCACTTCTTTTCGTGTAAGAGAACTAAGCCAGGCTGTGGGCACACAGACACCTCACTCTGGGGTAGAGTAAGGGGAGAACCTGCCTGACATCAGCAGCAGCTCATGGCCAAACTCCTACTCAGAAATAACTTTACAGTAACTTGCCCCCTTTTTTTTTCAGAGATAAGCACCCTGTCTTTGCTTATACAACTGGTTACCAGGCTGCAACCAATGGACTTTAAGTTCACAGCCTCCCTTGTTGCATTGTGTCCATTCCTGCTCCAGGATGGCTGGATCCTTTGCTGGACACTTTTGACATGTTAATTGCTACAACAGCATCAATCAGGCTTCATGCAAGAGCACTGAACGTGAAGGCCTGGGTACAGAAAGCTGCATTTCTACACCTGTGCCTCTGATCCTGCTGCACCACCTGCAGAAATCTCCTCCACCACTCAGAAATGAGTTTAAAAAAGATTGATTGTGTTTCTGATTTGAATGTGTTCTTCTGCCACTGCAGCTTCTACCATCAATCTCTCTCCTGTATTTCTCTACTACTTCGCTTTTTTTCTCCCTTTGAACAAACACTGACTAGTTTTTTTCCTTTTTTCCCTTAACAAGTTGTATCTGTAGGCAGAAGTCTGCTGGTTCAAGCATAAACCCCAGAAATGGCGTCCACCGCAATAAAGAACTTTTACTGATGTGGCCAATGTCATCACTGCTCTGCCTGAAGACGTTGCTGGCGCGGGGGCCAGCAGTTGCAGGGATTTACCATGCACCTGCCTGCTCTGTCTGCCCAAACTGCAGCTCCATCCAGCAGCACATTTTAAGCTCTAACAGTCTGGAAGAGTGTGGCCACAGTAATCTGCATCTCTGTGGCCTTGACCCAGATTGCTGAAATTAGCTTTACGGATAGTTAAGCTCAAAAGCCTCTCCAGAGCTTCCGCCGACACTGGCTGGACAAGGGAGTCAGTGAGAGCATATCCCAGTGCACAGTCCTGAATCCCCTACTAGCTTTTCGTTATCTTCCAGGAGAAACTCGTTAACTGCAAGGTCTGACGTTTAATGTCACTGGAAGAAGTTGCCTTTTAATGCTTTTCCGTAAAGTCCAGTGAAAGATGAAGGCTATGTCCCAGAATTCAGCTCCATTCAGAACACATACAAGCTGGGATGTAAAATACATCCATTTTGGCTCACTTTTTACAGTATTTCTGCATTATTTCACCTCTGATATTTAATCTCCTAAATGCTATTCATGGTCTTTATTGTCCCTGGGGTGACTGGGTCACTGCTGTTGCAGGTGAATTGATGTTTTCTTCACTCTTGACCTGACATTTAAAGCAGTTTGAAGACAGCCAGCTATAAAAGACTAAAATTGAGATCCTCCTCTCTTTTATCCTTCTTGTCTTACCTCTCATTTATGGTGCCTTAGAAGTAATTTTAAATTGTCATCTTACCTCATTATATTCAGGGCTGCACATGATCTTTTCTGGGTCAGAAACACTTAATTGGTCTAACTGCATAACCACATGGGTTTGTAGTTTGGATCATGGCATTGCAGCTTTTGTCCTGTTGAAAATGCTGTGTGGAAATGAGAGTAGTATTTTCTGACTCTAGACTTGTTGTGAAAAGAAGTCTAAAATGAATAAAACTAAAAATGAAAACGGTAAAATAAGCATAATAAAAATAAGATAACAACAAGTCTCATGATAAATGAACTCTGACAGAACAAGAAAAAAGTCTATGATCTGGCAACAATTATGAATGTTCATGTAACTTGTGGCACATACTTTGGTCATTGCAATCTTCTCTGAAACAATTTTCCTTATTATCCTGGACTTTTCTGGTCATATTCATCTTGTATAACTGTGGAGATAAAAAAGCTAAATAACTTCCAGAGAACTGTAAATGTCTATTTTATGTTAAATAAATTGCCAGTTAGAGGACTTTTTCTCCCCACTGACTGCAGTGTGGAAGATATTAACCCCATCTTGAAGTTGGAAGAGATTAACCCCCAGGCACTGAAAAATAGTGATGATTCCCTGCCTGCCACCCATTCCTTATTGTGTTCCCTTTGAGGACTGGTCTTGCTAACAAGTCAGCATGAAGCAAAGCTAAACATGCATGAAAGATTGTGAAAAAGAATGCTGTAATCATTAACATTTGGAATTCTCATTCATCAATATTTTCAATTATTTCTAGAAGAATGAGATTGGTGAGCAGCAAACACCAACAATATGGGGCAAGATGTTCTACTTCTGCTCTCCACACCCAAAATGTAAATCTCAAGATCCTTACTGTGCTGGCATCCATCCTGGAGACACTATCCATGGGTGCTTACATTTTTCATCACTGAAGCTCCCTAAGAGCTGAAAGACCTGCGGTGGCAGATATAGCTCTCTACCTCATGCCTCCATTGCTGTTCAGTCTTTTTCCCGTCTACCCCAGGGGAGAACACACCTGAATCCAGATCTTCGTCTCCCAAGTGTCTCTAACCCAGTGGTCCTGCTGGGGACATGGAGATATAGTTTGCTGTGGTTTGAAGAAACTATGCATGTGGCATCTGAAGATTTGTTCAAAGCATCTAGTTTGCTGTAGATGGTGAAATGTGTGCAAATGCAGTTACAAACTACTTTTGTGACTGGGTGCTCTGAATATCTAATGATTTCTCCTTTGCTTCCGCTGATCTGATGTCACTGCCCATTTTGGGACTTTCAGTTTTGTTTTACACTTCAGTAAGCCCCAAAGGATGTAAATATCATCCGAACTGTTTGTCATTCTCTTCTGATCTGCTGGAAAGGCAGTTTTACATAGGAACAGTACATAGCGTCTCTGGGCAGCGACACCATGCACTGCTGGCTTTGGAGGATGAAGAGTCATATTCCTTGCATTGAGGAAGGAATGCAACAGTGACAACCCATTTAGCTTTCAAAATAAAAGGCTAAAAGGCTTAGCTCAGACGACTAAAACCACCTGTGGCTAAGTAGACTGCAGTGTCTCTCTGCAGCCCCAGGAAAGGTACTTGGCTCTCAAATTATGACAGCATTTAAGACTTGCTTTGACCCATGGTATCCTCTATCAGCTAACTCAAACAACTGCCTACACACCCCGGGGCTGGTGTGAATCCTGTTCTTGGGAACACAGGTAGGTTCCTCTGCTAAAAATATAGATCTCTGCCAAGTACAGCCTTCCTAGCTCCCTAAAACTCCCTTTGGAGGTAGTCAGTGTGGTCTGTGGAATTTAGGGAGGCTGACCCTACAGCAGACATCTACAATAGGCAGATGACTTGCATGTATTAAGAGTCTGGTATTCCTTCACAAACTTTTTCAAGGGAGCCTATGCTGACTGGTTCTGTGGGAGGCTTTATGCTGTAGTCATGCAGCCATCACACTGAGAGCCGTGGGTCTCACACCTTCCAGGTGGGTAGGATCCTGCTACAGGAACCTGAAAACAAGATGTGGCCATATTCAGGCTCCTTCGTACATCTTCAGCTTTTTATGGAGTGATAGTGTCTGTTAAGAAGTCCTGTAAATCATGAGGCTTAAGATCTGTTGAGTCTTAAGTGATGTTTGGCTTCAGTTCCCATGGAGAGATGTGATAGTTATGTGTGAAACACATACTGTGACTACAAGTACAATATGTTGCTGCAAACTTGGGTACATAGAGATAAGACATCAGTGCTCCAAGTGGGTCTTCTAAGAAGGTACTTGTGATTACACTAGAGAGTAGGTGCCAATTTTAAAATGAACCAATTATTAGCAGATTTTAAAAATATATATACTGCACCTAGTGAGAAAGGTAATGATGAGAGCAAAAGTGAACACAATCTGCTCTTAACTATGTAAGAATGGCTTTGAAAGATTCTGTGCTACTTGATTAGCAGGCTGGGAAGAACTTGAGATAGTCACAGCAGCTTTAAATATAGACTAGAGCCTTAAGTTTGAGTATGCGAGGCATGAGGAGGGAGCTTTGGCATGGGCCACTGGAAAGCTGAGAACATCCAGATCTGTCAGAAAAAGAAGAAAAAAATAAAAGTGTCAATGAGAAAAATATTCAGAGCAGTCTCTAAACCTCTGAGTTAGCATTTAAAGTAACACCATTTAGTTAATTTTCTTTCCCATCTTTCTGCTTCCCTAATCAGTACTAAATCACTTGGTTAAAGAAATAATCCTTTTAAAGATATGGCCTTTCAGGTCTTTGGGCTCTTCATTAATAAACAGCAGGAGTACAGTTTTTGGGGCAGGTCAGAAGTTTCAGCCTCTGGCAACTGCAGACTCTGATCTATGGTGTATTCAAGTCAGATGTTCAGCCACTGGTTGGATTTACAGTCAACGACCAGGCACATTCCACAGCTCAGGCGTGTTTATTGGACTCCCTGTTCAGTGCTAAGTCCTTTTTTTTTTTCCACAAGTCTGTGTGCGTGTATGTGTGTGTTTGTATATATATATGTGTAAAAATATATAGGAACATTCCGTCAGATTACATCAAAAGTAAATGTAACATGATTTGCCCTTCTAAAGTTACTAGGGACTAGTTCTGCTAATCAAAATGTGTTTCTTAGCTAGTTGGTCTCAGTTCCAGCAAATGAGCTGTCTTCAAATTGCTGATAGGTTGAGGAAAGTTACTTTGTCTGCTACATGGAATATTCGAATTTGCTATTTCATTTTTGTAATGCTGAAAGTATGTAGGATGTTGTGTAGAGAAGCTCAGCTATGAACAAGTTACCTGATGTAGAGCTGTTCATGGAATGAGCCGTCACAGCTGCAGTAACAGACCCTTGGGTTGAAGGAACCCCCTGACAGTAGGAGCAAGAAGGAGCCAGAAACCCAACCCTGTTTGTACTCCCAGTCTAGCAATCCCAATAGGCTGAATCCCAACAGTTTGAGGATATCCAGGCAAAGATCATGTTGCATTCGCTGTGTCTCTATACGCTTTCCCCAGATTTCCCCGCCAGTCAGTAAGCTGGGTTAGATGAACCTTTGTTCTGGTCCACTAATGAATTCTTGCGATCCTTCCACAGTCTCCTGTAAGATCCTCAGCACAAAAAAATGAGGGAAGCATCTCTGTTTGTAGAGAGGCATTAGGACTTTTATTGTATGTGCTGATTAATGACATTTATAGCATTGTTTCCCTACTTTGAAGAAGGGAAGTTTTCTATCCGTTATGGACTAAGTCCAAGAAGATGAGCTGGGACAGAGCAGGAAGGGGCTCCTTGTCAGTGTGGAAGCATAGACACAGGTCTGGGGACAAGAGCTGAGGAGTTCCAGTTAAAGAAAAATATTTTTTAAGTTTTCTGTTAGCAGAGAGTAAAATGAACCCCAAGATCTCCAAGATGCTTAGCACAAGGGGAATATTTGGGCACAGATATGAACAATTTCATAAATAGAATCAATGGCACTCAAATGTTTCATCCTTTTCCTGGTGGATATTTCTGTGATTCAAGGTGAAGTGGATTAGCCATTGCATGAGAAAGCCAGAGATTTCTGGTTCAGAATGTGCCAGGGAAGGGAACAGCCTAGACCAGGTTCATGCAGACATGCACCCTGCTTCCCTTGGGCTGAGGGGGAGCATTTTGAATCAGGATTTCCCAAATCCCGTGTGAGTGTGGGACAGGTTTGCTCAAGTTTTCATTGAGAGAAGGGGGTTTGGTGGCACATCCCAGCAGAGCTTGCATCGCAATAGGGCCCTGCAAACCTACTTAGACATCTAACTCCTGAATGAGGCACAGGTTAAGCCTTTGCTCTTTTATCTGTATATTTTAGCACAGGACTCCCATGCAACATGTTGGCGTTTGTGAGCATGCTGCCTGGGTATCTAGGAGGGCAGTGGCAAGGCAGTCAAGCCAAAGAAAAGGAAGATTTCTTTAGTTCTGGTCCCCTTCCTACTTCCAGTGATTGTGTGGGAAGACTAGAGAGATCATCCAGCAAAACCTTCCCCTCTACCCCCGTGGTTACCCACAGCTATTTGTTTTGTTGTGTTTCTCATCGGGTTGGTTTCCAGCCAGCCAGCCTCCCTCACCAAGGACATTGCACCGTGATGTGAGTGCCAGCGCTGGTGCAAAGGGAGAAACCTGGGAGCTGATGGAAGGAGAGTGTCACAGCTAGCTTGGATCCTCTGAGCTACAGTACC
>WHYT01016655.1:47599-62178 GCA_009806455.1 Tetrax tetrax | reverse complement strand
TTTTTTTTTTTTTCACAAGTCTGTGTGCGTGTATGTGTGTGTTTGTATATATATGTGTGTAAAAATATATAGGAACATTCCGTCAGATTACATCAAAAGTAAATGTAACATGATTTGGCCTTCTAAAGTTACTAGGGACTAGTTCTGCTAATCAAAATGTGTTTCTTAGCTAGTTGGTCTCAGTTCCAGCAAATGAGCTGTCTTCAAATTGCTGATAGGTTGAGGAAAGTTACTTTGTCTGCTACATGGAATATTTGAATTTGCTATTTCATTTTTGTAATGCTGAAAGTATGTAGGATGTTGTGTAGAGAAGCTCAGCTATGAACAAGTTACCTGATGTAGAGCTGTTCATGGAATGAGCCATCACAGCTGCAGGAACAGACCCTTGGGTTGAAGGAACTCCCGTGTGAGTGTGGGACAGGTTTGCTCAAGTTTTCATTGAGAGAAGGGGGTTTGGTGGCACATCCCAGCAGAGCTTGCATCGCAATAGGGCCCTGCAAACCTACTTAGACATCTAACTCCTGAATGAGGCACAGGTTAAGCCTTTGCTCTTTTATCTGTATATTTTAGCACAGGACTCCCATGCAACATGTTGGCGTTTGTGAGCATGCTGCCTGGGTATCTAGGAGGGCAGTGGCAAGGCAGTCAAGCCAAAGAAAAGGAAGATTTCTTTAGTTCTGGTCCCCTTCCTACTTCCAGTGATTGTGTGGGAAGACTAGAGAGATCACCCAGCAAAACCTTCCCCTCCACCCCCGTGGTTACCCACAGCTATTTGTTTTGTTGTGTTTCTCATCGGGTTGGTTTCCAGCCGGCCAGCCTCCCTCACCAAGGACATTGCACCGTGATGTGAGTGCCAGCGCTGGTGCAAAGGGAGAAACCTGGGAGCTGATGGAAGGAGAGTGTCACAGCTAGCTTGGATCCTCTGAGCTACAGTACCTGCCAGCATGCCCAAATATAAATATGCAAAAGGCATCAGAATCAGTAAATAATCGGCATGCTATATGTCATGCGGTGTCTGGCAGTGAGAATAAGGCCAGTGTCGTGGATACCCTTACACACTTAAACCTGATCAGGATCCTCGTGCTCATCTGGCAGCGCCGAGCTGCAGAAGTGACCCCTCTGACTTGTATCATTCATCTGAAGCGAAGGCTCCGCACGAGGGGAAACTCACAGCAGCGCAAGGCTGTCAGAGTCTGATGAGATTCTTTCAGCTCTATCAATTTAAAGGAAACAAGTAGCCATTTCTTTTTGCTCACATGTATAGCAAGTTCTAGCAGATGATGGGGGGATTACAGCTGTCTAGGCCACAGAGCAGTGTGTTCTCTGGGCAGAAACGCTGCTGAGTGGCAGAAATACTTCTCTGCATGCTCAGCCAGATGGAGCATTAACATCAGCATTGAAAATCTACGAGGGAAGAGCCTGCAGGTGAGTCAGTGGCTCTTGAAAGCAATGGATTGTGCTTTTCAGACCTCCTAGTCCCAAAGTTTGCTATCCAGCAAGTGATCCTGGATTACAGTAGTCTGTATTTAAATGCAAAGAATATTTTGTTCCTATTCACTTTGTTTTAAATGCATGTGAACACAAGAAGCTATGGGGACTATAGGACAGCAACAGATATACTGTGCTTAAGAAGGTAACCGTATGGTCAGGGAATGATCTTCAGAGATCCGAAATCTGCACACAGACTTCTGCAAGTGGCTCTTTCTTTCCTTTTATTTTCCCTGCATTGGAGGTGGAGACAACAACAGGCCAAAAGACATTCTCTGTCAAATCCCATTGAGTCCCACAGACTGCACACAGCTCTGCCCTTAGCACAGCACCACGTTGGAAGAACTAAAAGAAGCAAATCAGCCCACAGAGCCCACTGCATAAACAGCCTTAACCAAGCCCTGCCGCCCAGCTTAGCCCTTTTAAAATATTTTGGGGGTGATGTCAGCATCTGGGTTGCCAATGCACTTGTTGCTCTCCTCCCTCAGCCTTCTTTAGTTCCCACACAGGGACAGGGCATCCAGACCGAGTGGGAGATAGGCAGAAGCTTGGAGGGAAATAATATCTGCAGTGACCCAAAGTCCAGAGGCAGAACCACTGGGCTCCATTTACCTCCTCAAGGTAAAAAAACTTGGCTTACTCATTAGGTCAGATTTTCTCTTGTCCGAGGACATAGGAGGCTGGCAAAACAACTTGGGAATGTAGGAGTTTGTTAACTGCATGTACTGGGCTTTTTAATATTTAATCTGCAAACTAAAGCAGTTTCTATTTAAACTCTCTGTCTTCATGCTGGTATGGTTCCACGTCTTCTCTTGTTTGCACCCTAGATGTTACAGCCTAATCTGGCTTCTCTGATAAGATTTTGGTTGTGTGGCTGAAATTCTTTGTCTAGAGCTTAAGTCTCTTTTTTTAAAAGGTTTCAATTTTTTTTTTAAATGGCATACAGATCAGATTAGTGCATAAAATTTGTGATATTATTCTCATTTCTCTGCATGAACTCCAAGAACATATAAAATTTTAACCTTACTGTGCTGAAGTAAATAAAAACAATAACCAACAGAAAAGTTTTTGAATACAATTTGAATGGGATTTCTAAAGTAAGACATCTATAACAGCTTGAAAGTGCAGGCAAGTCAGAAGGTGCTTGAGAAAATGCTATTTCACCCATAGAATTAACTTGCAAAATTTATTAAGTTCTTCAGAAAGAAAAATGTCTAACCTAAGGTTCTTGTACTTTTGGTGGTAATATAAACAACTCAGTTTTATTAGTCTTTCTTCATAAAATAATAGTTTGGATCTAGTTTCTTTAAAAAATGAAGCTATGTAAGCAAATATAAGAATTTAAAGAAGCCGAACAAGTAGTATATAGTTAGAATGTGTATCCGTTGAAAGTAATTAAGGGGGCTTGGGCATTATTCATTTGAAAATGCTTGTACAACGCAGCACTGATTTCCAAGGAGTGCTCAGCCCTGCACAGTGTATTTTGGGGTGACACTGAGAACGTTCCTTCTCAAATGCTAGAAATCAAAGAAGGTGATAAGCTGCCAGAGACAGCTTTTACTTTTTAGCCTCCCCCCTGCTTACTAACTTCTAGCCACTGAAACAACATTTATTTACACCAATATAAATAGCTCTGCTGAACCTGCCACCTTCATGCATCTGTTCTTCACGTATTTTTCTTTTTCCTTCAAAGAGCCCGTGACCCGAAGGTTGAGCTCAAGGACACTCCCAGACGAGTCTCTGAAGCTTTCCCTTTGCTCTGCCTGCTGACCTCTGCTCTCCCCCAGTTACTCCCGAAAAATGGAGCGATCCACACAAGAACTTTTCCTCAACTTCATGATTGTCCTGATCACTGTATTGCTCATGTGGCTCCTTGTGAAGTCTTACCAGGAGTAAAGGATGATCAGAAACTCTGGGAGGTGGTTTAAGCGCGTGTCTCCGCAGACATCAGTAACACCCACAGCCCACCGCTGTGATTAGCTTTCAGTTGAGGATGTCGTGAATTTTTTTTTACTCTCTCATATCTGTTGCCCGTGCTAATGTCTGTGATGGGTCTATGATGGTGTAATTATTTTATTCTGCAGTGATCCAGCTGTAAAGTGTAAAATGCAAGATCCTTAGGAACTGTTCGCCATGGCTATCTCCTCCAGTAGTTACTGTGAATGCCGTAACCTCTCGCCCACCATGCCAGCTTGTTCGGCATCGGTGTTAGGTTCGCAAGGGTATAAAACTGCAGTATGCAATGTAACTGTCTGAATTAACCAGCATAAAAGGCACAAACTCGCTTGGCAGAAGGGAATGTGAAACCTCTTCTTTCAATTGCTTATTTCACTTAAATAAAGAACATGTAAACCTTTTTTTTTGTAGCATTCCTTATCCCTTTCCCAGCCTGACTGCTGTTCACTGAAAGACCTGCCGGTAACCGCAGGACCGTGCACCACATGAGTCTGATGGTGTGCTTGTTCCTCCCATCTGCATTTTCACTTGTATTTTAAAAAGTGCTGTAGAGTGGAAATCCTGCAGCTTAACAGATGTGTAGCCACATGACTGAACTGTTCAGGTCACTTTTCTGTCCAGACTTACACCATTGGTGCCTGTGGACATGGACTTCAAAGAGAACCTCTGTCCCACCGAGCCATTGTCAATAACTGTATTTTCTGAAGCTGAATTTCGGGCAGGGATTCCCAGGATCCTATTTTTGGCCAAGTTATGCTTGGAGCAGTGCCCGGACGGCCAAGCCCGGGTCAGTTGCCGGCACAGGGGCCTGCTGGCGCCGCAGCCCTCCTGCAAGCCTTGCCTGGGGCAGCAGTCCCTTGGGGTCCCTGCAGCACGGCCACGCTCAGTCTCAGTGGGATGAGGCGCGAGTGTGTCTGGGTTGCTGTGATGGTGTTGTCGCCTGCTGAAAAATCTTGAAGAGCTTGAAGAGTCCACAGTCCCTGGGTTTGTGAAATCAGTAATTAAAGTCCTCCTAGGCATTCCCCATCTGTTATTTTCACGGCTTTGGAGAATCAGTATCTTCTACAAAACACAGCTTTCTGTAGGAAGGCAGTTAGATGTGTGCCACGCTGCTGATACAGGTCTCCTTCCCCTCCAGAGTGGGCAAGATCACAGGGCTGTGCTGAGGTACCCAAGGCTGGTCCCTGGTATGGTTAGGCCGAGCGGTGCTGATCGGGACAGCTGGAGCTCAGGGCTGGGCTTTGAGGAAAGGCAGCAAAGGTTGTGGGTGCACCACTTGTTAAGTGTGCATGTTGCTTAAATATTGCTAGTAAATGACCCGTTACCCTGTGTCACTTGTACTGACCGTCCCGGTTTGCAGCCACCCCCACTGCAGCTGGTGCCGCTCATCCTCCTGGTCAAGAAATTCCCATTCCAGTGCATTGGTAAAAATTGCCTCTTGTTTACTCTTGGCTGTGACTGGGCAAACATCCTTCCAGCATTTCCAGGGATGGCAAATTTTCTGCGAGAGAACCGAGACTTTGAAATGAACTTTTGCCAGCAGTAGACACAACTTTTCTCTGCAGCCCACCTTGCAGCAGATGCTGCTATATTCCACTAATTTACACGGTCAGGTTGTGTCCATAAGCTTAACTGAGACATGCAGCAGTGACTGGAGAAGGACATGGAAAAATCTATTTTTAAAGATGGTGAATACTTGATAATTCAATATGAAAAATTCTCATCTTTCACTGGCTGTGACTCTCTACCTCAGCTGAACATGGTGTCTTCATCTAGCATTATCAGACCTTCCCTGTGGCTTAAAAATAGATTTTCAGGGTCTCCCGTGCATCACGGCTTTCACAGGGGATCACTGCTGCACGCTGGTCCCACTTGGCAGGGCTGAGGCTTTTCTGCCACTCCCAGAGGACATGGCCACTGCCCAGGGAGAGCATGTCTTGAGCAAATTGACGCGTTTGGGCTCATCTCAGGCTAGCAATGGAAAAAATGGAGGTGTGGACTTCACTGCCTGAACCAGAAGCGGTTCAGCAATAGCTCAAGGTGGTCCTAGCAATTTTCAGATAAGAAGAGAATTTTGGGAAAGTTTGGGCCATCCACAGCTTTTAGCCATCAGTATTTTTGAGAGTAGATGTGCATCTAACTTTGACAATGTGATTAAGGTAAAGCACTCCAAACAAGTTACTGGAAGTGAGAATACCAGTTTAAGTGGTTCTCTTTTCTGGCTTTTATCATTTTAATGTAGATTTTGAATAAGATAAGTTATTTGCCTAAGTAATTTGCCTAAAACTGAAGTAAAAGGCAATTAAACAGTTAGTGCCAGATGCTGAGAAGAGCCAGCACTGTGCAGGTGCACAGGCACATTAGTGTCAAAGAGCATCAGCCAAATACACATATACAGACAGAATTTCCCCATTTGAGGGACCTTAATGTAGATGTTTGGTGTGACCCTTGAGTCTCAAACTCTCTCCATTATCTTCCTGTTTGCCAAAGAGGTCCTGGAGGAGAGATGCCTCTCCAGTGATGCATGTTACCAGCATTTTCCAGCCCTTTGCAGTGTTAAGGGAGATTGAGAACACCAGAGTACTTCTGGGCTAACAGTGATTTGTCTTTATCAGTAAAATTATTTTAGGTGAAAAATGCATTAAAACTATACTTTAGAGTAAGTAGCTGCTCTAACTCCTCCAGCTTGAGCACCCTCACAGTAAAAAAAGCTTTTTCTTATGTTTAAATGTAATTGTAATTCCTGCATTTCAGTTTGTGCCCATTGCCTCTTGTCTTGTTGCTGGGCGCCACTGCGAAGAGTCTGGCTCTGTTTTCTTCATTCCCTCTCATCAGGTATCTACCTACATTGGTAAGATCCCCCTGAGCCCTCTCTTCTTCAAGCTGAACAGGCCCAGCTCCCTCAGCCTTTTCTCATATGTCAGATGCTTAAGTCCCTTCGTTATCTTCAGGGCCCTTTGCTGGACTGTTTCCAGTATGTCCACACCTCTACCTCTCTTGTACTGGGCAGCCCAGCACTAGACACAGCACTCCAGATGTGTCTCACCAGAGCTGAGCAGAAAGGAATGATCCCCTCCCTCAACCTCCTGGCAATGCTCTGTCTGATGCAGCCAAGGAGGCTGTTTTGCTTCTGCCTCAAGGGCCCATTGCTGGTTCATGGTCAGCTTGGTGCCCACAGTGAGCCCCAGGTCCTCCGCAGAGCTGCTTTCCAGCTGGTTGGCCCCAGCCTGACCTGATGCCTGGGGTTATTCCTCCCCAGGACCAGAACTTGGGGTTCCTGTTGGCTCCTTTCTCCAGCTTGTTGAGCAGGACAACACTCTGGTGTATCAGCCACTCCTTTCAGTTTTATATGTTTACTTTACATCTTTCCATACATACATTTACCTACTTTACATCATTTTAACTAATCCGTATGTGTTTTAAGCTGCAGACATCTTTCCCTTCTTTGTGGCCCCTAACACATGATGAACAATGTACCATGAAAAGTATTTATTATACAAACTCTCTTTTATATCTGCAAGCTTTTTAGTGCTCTTCTTATTTTTTTTTTAAATATATATGTATATTTATACGTATACATGTATGCATATCAACATTTGACCTGCTATAAGTTTTATATGTAGTGTGCACAGGACATGAACACAGAACAGTACCTGCTCATGGAGAGGATTCCCGGGGACATGTATACGTACCATGTGTCCTCTCCATCCCACCTACTTTGTTAAAGGCACTCTGTGTGGCGCCTCAAGAACTGCCAACAACAAGTAAAACAGTGGTTGCTCATGACTTTGACCTGATCTGAACAAAGCAATTTTCATTCTGGCATCTAAGTATAGATGAATTAGCCTCACCCAGAACGAAAAGTTCAGCAGTGGCCTTTCCTTTCACTTTACTGGGCTTTGGATCAGACCGTAGCTACCTAATTTTAGATGTTCAGATTTCAAAAGTTTGGCTCTAGGCCTGGTAATTTGGAATTGCTAAGCACTCAGCACTTCACTCAACAGAAACTAGAGACACAGGAGCTTCAAAATGCCTTTGGGAAAAAATCAGACCACTAGTTTGTGTGCCATGATATCAACCTAGAAACCAAATTTTAGGCACCGAGATTTGAAAATTTGTCTAAAAATTAGAAAATTGTTCAGTGGAGTTTATCAAAATGCTTTTATCAATCAAAAGTGTTTTCAGCCAAAACAAGTTCCTATATTTTTTTCAAGAAGAGTGTTTTTGTCAAGGAAAACTAGAATTTATCAAAGGCAAACGCCATGCTTGAAAATCAACTGTGTCCATTTTGCTTTTGAACAATGTCATAGCTGCTGTAGATTGTGTGGCTTGTGCCCTCTTTTTTCCTGTATTGACCAGGCTCCACGTCAGGCAGGTTCTCTATCCTGTGTGACATAACCAACCCCTCTCATGATGTGTCACCTCCAAGTCACAGGGTAGGAAACTGCCATGCAATGAGAGAGAGAGATGAGGATGGAAAAAAAAGTGACTGACACCAAGAACCATGTGTGCTGCATTTCTAAGTGGGTTCATTACAAACCATTTCTTGTTGATATTTTTTAGTTTGCAAATATTCACTCAAAATTCAGTTTTCTGTGGAAAAACTTGCACACTGTATAAGCTGTGCGTGCTTGTATGCTGTGTGCATGAGCTTAGCAGATGACATAGAAGAAGGCGGCAAGGCAAAACCCAAGGTTCTCAGCCTTATCAAGACAGCGTTCCTGCGTATGCATGTAAGTTTTCTCTGGACCAAACCAAGAAAATGTGAAGCATAAATAACTTCCTTGCTACATAGCAAGTCCAGCATGGTTCTATTTATATAACTGCATTTGGAAGTGTCCCAAAGGTGATAGTCTCTTGCAATTCAAGAAGAACTTTGCACAAAAAATGTCTATATTTTGGTGGTGTAGTAAGCTAGGAGGGATCAAGAAGACTGACACCTTGGGATGGCATTGCAGGGGCTCCTAAATCATTCTTCACCTTCACAGCTGAGCTGGCTTGCCCCTTGGGCATAGGGTTTAGCCACAGATTAGCGTCTCGCAGGTCTGCGCTGGAAAAGCCTTTGGCGCATTTCCCAGGGCCGTATACAGCTGGTGCTCAAGCCAATCAACCCTGACCTCTTAGCTTAACAGTTCAGCTGTCAGCTTCTAAAGAGAGATGACAGCATTTTCAAGCGGGCGCCATTATGCTTATCAGCTAATGCTAATCTCTACTCGCACTGCGCTGATCTGTGAGGGAGTATAAAGAAGCATAAATTCATGCAAAATCAACGGAGGTGGTCAGTTTGTGCCGGTGTGTGTGCTGTTCTGCACTTGTACTTGCCAGTTCCTCGCTGTAGTGGGTGGATGAGGGAGATGAGTAATAATTTGGTTTTGGCAGCAGTTGTTAGCTAACAATAGACCTGTGCATTCCTATACTATAGCTTGTATGGCAGGGTCCAGAAGGGCGTTTATATGGTGCATGGATGTGCCTTGATCTTCAGGCTTTGCATATATGCCTCTTCCTGTATCCAGAAGAGCAGCCAGAGCTGTGTCTCTCTTCCAAATTACTGTTTTCCTTGTGTTCCACCTCTCCCCTCTTGGCAGGCAGGCAGTGACTTTTATCTCCAGACTGCACACCGTCTACCACAACAGTGTCATGCCCTGTTCATGTCTGCTCTGTGCTGCTGTCCCTGCCCAGGTATATGAAGGCCTGGAATGAGTGTGGCTCAGGTGACCTGAAGATTAAATCAATGGGGTCACGATATTTACAGTGACCCAGCATAGTTTCCTAGGAGTGACTTAATCCCTTGTAGAGACATGCCTTGGGAGAAGGGCTCCTGGAGAAGATCCTACCGTGTGCTCATAGAAATCTGCACATTTCTACGTGCACTTGGCATAACTTTGGTCTTGCACATCACTGTGACATCCTGTCCTAGATGCATCCTCCAAAACATCTAGCGGGAGTGACCCAATTCCTTAATCAAAACTATGGAACAAGCTGAGCAATTATTAATCTAGAATGGATTTTGCATGTACCTCTTCTCCCTGCAGTATTCAACTATTTTGCTGTTCAACTTCCTCTCCACAGACATCAGTTGGCATATCTGAAATCAGGGACATAATTTTTTAAATACCTGCAGTGCAGTTTCACTGGTAACTGCCAGTTTCAGTAGGATGAACTTTTCAACTTGGTTAGGAAAGATCTGCTTTGGATAGGACAAGCCATAGTAGTTTTAAAATAGAAGGCTACGAACAAAATAAGTAATAATTAATTAAGTTTAACATATTTTCTTCAACAAATTTATTTTTACAGTCCCAGATGAACTTTAAATCTAGTCTAAGTTTTTTGAACTTTTTTTTTTTAATGGTTTAAAACTGAATGAACTCAGAAACTAATAAGCATTGTAAATACTAAGCCTTAGGTGGTTTTTTTTTCAGCCTAGAGTACTTCCCTACCTAACCATACCTCTGGGTACTTCAGCTGCATTTTCACTTGTGTATCTGCAAAATCATTAAACAGAAACTATTAAATAAGACACAATCAACTCCATGTCATAATGAAGCTAAATAAAGTCCTCTGTGAGAATAGTAAGTGGGAACTCCTACCTGGTGCACTACAGTCACGCTCCTTTGCAGTCTTGGTTGTGAATTTTGGCTCTTTCTCTGCTGAGGTTGTACTCACCTGAGCACAGAAAGGACTGGAAACTGCCTTACAGCCTTGGGGAAAGCTTGTCTGCATAAAAAGCCAGCCCCAAAGCTGTAGTGCTCATCTTCTAGATGTGAAATCATATCATACTGTGTTCTCTGATAAAGAACAGGGTGGAAGTCAACAAAATTCAATGGGAAACACAACAAAGAGCAATTTCAACAAATAAAGGCCTATTTAGCCAGAATCAGACCAAGCCCAAAGTTAATACACTTTTTTTTTTTTTCCCCTGAAAATATTACTCATTACAAAAGGAAGTTGAGTAGACTGGAACATCTGGTTGTTAATCAGAACTGGCCTATAAGAGAGGTGGTGACTGGGAGACAACAAGTAGGACACAGTGATAACGCAAATTCAGGAAGGACAATATCAATAAGGAAAGTGCAGCTCATGTGAAAGAAAGCTTTAGAAAAATAAACTGACTATTAAAAAAATATATATATAGTGTCCCTCTAGTCTGACATTGCAAAACCAGGAAAAATGTAGTTAGGACTAAACTGTCAATCAGAATATGAGATGCTACAGAACACCAGTGAGGCTGTAAGGCAGAAAGCACAGCGGTGACAGAAAACTTCAGTTACTTCCTCCACAAAGAGGGGAAATGTCAGACTGGGCTCTCATCCATGCCACATTTTTTAGTGATATAAATTATTGTTTCTTGGGCAGTCAGACATCACAGAAGGAGAAGCCATGCAGCCATGAACAGCACGCAGGATCAAGATCAAATGTTACCTTTGAAAAATGATGGTGTGATAATAACTACAATGTGCATGAGCAAAACATCCTTAAGGGAATGGGAAAGGCAGAAGAATCAGTAAGCACAGGAAGCAGTTACAAATAAAACACTGCCGTTCAAAATGCGGAAAACACATCCAAATTTGGAAAATTGAGAAGAACTCAGAGAAGTTAAATACAAAATCATGAGGAGGGCAACAAAAAAAATGTTGAGTAACATTAAAATGCATTAAAAGTTAATAATAAACCACATTAGGAACAAGAAACCTGCCACGGAGACTGCAGGGTCTGCGGACGATAGATGCAGAACAGGAGCACTCAGAGGATACAGGTTTGGTACAGGAAGGGTGCATCCATTGCCTGAGGGAATGCTCACTTCGGAGGGGGTTAGGAAGGTTTCCACATTAGAACTTTTATCTGCAGGCAATGAGTTGGAGAAATGCTCTCAGCTGAAGGGCCAGAAGTCAATAGAATGAACAGTGATGTATCAGCGGGACCAGAGAATGTTCACCCAGTGATTTTAAAGGAGCCCAGATATGAAATTCCCTGCCTGGTTACTGCGGAGTGTAACTTATTGCTAACGTCAGACAGGCACCAGCGGAATAGAAGGTGGCAGATGCAATATCAGTTTTTAAGAGGGCTGCAGAGGACAGCTGAAGAGTAACAGACTAGGGAGTTTAATTTCCATGGGGGGGGGGGGGGGGGGAAGCAAACCACAGAAAAGCAAACAGATAGAATTCAAAGGCACGTTAAGTGGAAAAAATCATCAACGCTTCTGCAAAGGGAAATCCTGCTTTTGGTGTCTATTACAACTCTGGAAGCGTGAATATGTCAGTGAAAATGAGCTAATGGATAAATTTAAAAAACCCTAAACTGTAATGGGGTAGGAAGGGAAATTCTCCCTTAACTGGTTGAAAGACAGAAGGTGGCAGTGAACAATGAAATTGCATAATAAAAGGAGGTCCATAAGAGACTGCCTTGCGTAACATACTTAGCGGAAAAGCAGGATGACTGCAAAATTTTCTGATGGTACAAATGTCATAGATGAAGAGTTGTAGAGCATCATCTCAATGCCAAATGGTAAGTGATAAATTGGTGGATGACATTAATAGTTGACAAACATGAAGTAGGACACATAGGGAGAAAAATCACTTCAACATCCATAATAATGAGCACAGCAGGCACTGACACACAGGAAAGATCTAGGAATCACTGCAGAGTTCCCTGAACACATCAGCTCCATGGCCAGTGTTGAAAAAAATTGCAGAGAGGGGCAAAAAAAATAATAAAAAACATTGTGATAGTTTCAGCTTGAGAGGAAATTAAAGCAGACTAGAGCTCTTTAACTTGAAAAAAAAAGAGGTGGCTGAAGAAAGGATACGAGCAGTAACAAATAAGGGCACATTCACAGACTATTTACATCTTCTCAGTCCATCAAATTAACAGCAAACATAATAGGGACATTTAAAATGAAGAAAGGCATTTCGCAGAGTAAAATTGAACCATAAAACTGAGAAGTACAAGATGGAAAGAAAACAAGACAGAAATGTTTAAAAATGTTTAGACTAATCCGTGGAAGGAAAAAAAACCATAAAGACCTGTTAAATATGAGGATAGGCTTGCTGGCTCCACAGGAAGCTTAACCCACAGATTGCTAAAACTGAGCAGGTACTCTCAAGAGTTATTGCTCCTCGTTTTACCTATGGTCAGGGCACTGCAGAGGCTGGGGGCTCCCTGGGGGTGGCACGGCAGGGCCTGGTAGCCAGGCTCCATCCCACCACACCAGCCATGGAGCAGTGCAAGCCAGGGGCAGCTGGTGGCAGCCCCAGCAGCAGGCACTGGGCATCTCACTGGGAGCGGAGACAGGCCAAGCGAGAGAAAAGAAGATTGTTAAGAGATATAACAGCCTTCAAATATATGCAACATAGCAGCAAAAAAAGAAAGCAAAAAACTATTTTCTGTGCGCACAAAGTAATGGGCTTGAATGTTAGCACAGGAGATTTTGGAGCAGTTTTCTCAGTCTAACTGAAAGAGGGTACAGTTGAGTACTATTCCACACTGTTACGTGGGGCTACCAATATCAAGAGATGCTGCCAGTGGTTTTAAAGAATGGCTTCAAATATCCATCAGAAATAGTTTATAACAGCTGTTCTAGCTTGGAGAGGGATACTATATCTTGGGGAGCTTCCACGAAAGCAAATACTAAGGCTACCCTTCTTTCAGTGCTTAACAGGTCACAGGCTCCTCAGCTCAATGAAGGAGGATATTTTACAATGGAGAAAAGTGTGAGTAGGAAGTTTCTGCAATTTACTTATGGGAACTAACAATGACTATGTGAATTGGGCATTCTGCACTTTTCTTGATGGAATTTAGAAAGTATTTTGGTTACTCTGAGCAGTGCTTCCCAGAATGGAAAGTACTTTCCTCAGGGAAGACAAGTGCTACAGAAGTTTTATTTCCTCCAGGAGCTGCAGCAGCCTCTTTGGGCTCTCTCAGGCCTTCGCATTCCAGGTCCTTGTCAGTCTTTCTCCAAGGTGAGGGCATTCACAACAGCTGACTCCTACCCAGGCAACACAGCATAGAATAGAATCATAGAATATCTGAAGTTGGAAGGGGACCCATAAGAATTGTTGAATCCAACTCCCTGCTCCTCACAGGACTACCTAAAAATAAACCATATGACCCAGCGCATTGTCCAGCTGCTCCTTGGACTCTGACAGGCAGCCTGAGCGAAAACCTCTAAATACCCCTCCAAACCCCTGAAGGGGCACCGCTTCGACGTGATCGTCAAACTCTGTTTTCCACCAGAAGCTTAAGTGTAAGTAACCTAATTTGATTAACAGACTTTTCCTGGAGGCAGTCAAGAAGCAGCCCTACTACTGTTGTTCCAGCACTCAGCTGGCAGCGGGGAGCCGGAACAGGGCGGTGGGTGCGGGAAGAGGGGGAGCTGCCGGACCCCGCGGGTTTTCGCCTCCAGAGCCGGTGGCTCCGCCCGGCCCGGCCCGGCGCTGTCCAGGGTGCTGCAGCCGCGGCGTGGGAGGGGTGGGGAAGGGGGCGATCCAGTCCCTCGGGGTTTTTTTTTTTTTTTCACAAGATCACAAAACTCTTGCTTTCACCCTGGAAGATTCCTTGGTTAGAACTCCGAGGGGCTCAACTGGAAGGCAATTAATGTGATGATGTTCTTAAAAACATCAGTGCTCATGGCTTTGAGGTTGTCTTTGTGTTATTTTCCTCTATGACCTCAAATTTATTGTACAGTCAGACATCAGTAGTGAAGACTAGGTTATGGAGGCCTTGTAAGAAGAAAAGTTTTGAAGGAGGAATAAGTCTTCGAGCAGGCAGACTGCAAGTAAGAACACAAAATCCAAAGAAGGCACTGGCACAATGGTTAGGTCATTATTGTTAGAAACTGAAAAATGTACCAGGCATTAAATAGAAGAAGCTGCCCCCTCTGCCTGGGAGATCTGACCTTCTGCATTTAGATGTCACTTAATGATCTGATTTCAAGTGTTGCAGAACACTTAAACAAGACAAGACAATGTCTTCCATGCTTGGAATGTATATTGAATACCAAAACTTCATCCATGTCAGAGAGGTCTGTGTTATGGTAGCTGAGTTAAGATAGTGACATTCTACCTGAAAGTTTTACTCACCAACTATAAAATAATGCATTTCATTATCAAAGGAAATCCTACCTGTTTTTTGGTTTTTTG
>WHYT01016655.1:34077-47579 GCA_009806455.1 Tetrax tetrax | reverse complement strand
CTGTTGTGAGGAACGGCTGCAGACGCCAAGGTCAGTGAAGAAGGAGGGGGAGGAGTAATGCGGCTCCTGGCCAAGATTCCCCTGCAGCCTGTGGTGATGACCATGGTGGAGCAGGTTGTCCCCCTGCAGCCCATGGAGGTCCACGGAGGAGCAGAGATACACCTGCAGCCTGTAGAGGAGCCCACGCCGGAGCAGGTGGAGGCCTGAATGTGGCTGTGGCCCATGGAGGGCCCACTGGGACAGCCGTTCTGGAGAGACTGCACCCCGTGGAAGAGATGACCCACGCCGGAGCAGTTTCATGAAGGCCTGTGGCTCATGGGACGGACCCCAAGATGCAGCAGAGGAGGAATGCGAGGAGTTGTTCCCCCGACGACAAAGTAGCGACGTAAAATAACGCGTGATGAACTGACTGTGACGCCCATTCCCTCTTCCCCCCTGTGCCGCTTGTGGGGGGGGAAGGTAGTAGAGATAATGTTAAGCCTGGGAAGAGGGAGGGGTCGGGGGAGGTTATCTTGTTTCTCTGTCTCATTCTCCTGCTAGTTTTAGAAATAAATGAATAGTTTTCCCCAAGTCGAGTCCATTTTGCCCGTGACGGTAACTTTAAGGATTTCTCCCTGTCCTTATCTCAAACCTCGAGCCGTTTTTCCTTATATCATCTCTCCCTGTTCTCTCGGAGGGTGGGGGAGCGAAAGAGAGACTGCGTAGTCTGGTCCCAATTGGGGTTGAACTACGACAGAAGAAGATCAATTTATTACAACTGCTTTGATCCTAAGAACAGTGAGCTGAGGTATCCTGGAGTTAACCCCTGGCAGAATACCAGACAGATGCAAAAGTCCCACTGCCTGTGCAGGTAATGCATCACTCGGCAGTTCCCAGCTGTGGGTGTTTCTGACTCATCTTTTTTAGGTCGATACATAGTCTTATAAACATTTTTGCTATGTGCTTATCTCCCTCTCTGAAGTTTAAGCATTTGATATTAGGGTTATATTATTGATTGCATTATCAGTAGCATCACAGGTGACCTAACCCAAATGGCATAGGCTGCACTGCCTCCCACGATGCTCTCCTCCAAAGGCAATTCTCTCTCCGGGAAGAAGGGAGTCTCTAACTCCCATTGTTCAGAAGTTTAGGAGCTGTCATTGTTGTACCTGAAAAATAACAGAATAGAACTGTGGCATAGAAGTTCACCACCATTATGTATGAGACTCATAGGTAGTGATTATAGACATCCATAATAAATTTAAGAGGATCACAAAAGATACTGTTGATAGACAGCAATGCTTAATTTACATTTATAAGTGCAAATTAAGAATATAGAATAAAACATTGAAGTGTCAGCATCCCTTTCTATGACTTGCAGTTCAGACAGCTCAAAAATGATCTGAGCTGCTGCAGGTTCCCAAATGCTCTGCACAAGAGCTTTTGGATCTCTACTGGAATTAGAAATAAGTTTAGTGCTCTGAAAGTGCTGATATTTCTACATGATAAGAAAGTAACTGACTGGCTTTTCAAATTGTCTCCCAAGATATGAGTGCTTAGTCCAGCTTTTAACACAAGGGCACTCATACCGCTGATCAATGAAGACTTTCTGACCCACTCAGTAGACAGCTGATGTTCACATCTCCTCAGATCTGCCTTTTATGCAGCAAATGAAGGAGAGCACCATGCTGGGATTGTAGCTCCTTGCTGGGGCTCACGATCCTCTGTTCTTTGCTGTTGCTGGATTCATCTCTTCTGGCCAGATTTGGAGCTGGTGTAAATCTGCACAGCTTTACAGCAGACACGTAGGACTTACACTAGCTGAAGCCTGTCTCAGGCATGGACAAAAAAGAAAATAAATTATATTTTGTGAGACAGAACAAGCTGATTCTCCCTGGAGAGAGCCTGGTGGGAGTCTGAGGGAGCTTTAGGGGCAGAACAACCCCATGCACTAAATCATCAGCTGAGCTAGAGAAGCTCTGTGCTCCCCATGCAGCCACATGCTCCTGCCTCTTTCCCACAGCACTCTTTGAAGGGGCAAAGCAGCTGGAGGCAGCAGCCTTGAGATGGTCAAGCTTAGAGCAACCCTCTTACCCCTGGTGTCACAGTGGCCCCCTGCAAGCTGGGTCAGCACAGGATGGGAGGAGGGGGCTCACCAGGTCAGCTGGTGCCTGCTCAGACCTCTGGTCCCACAGTTCTGCTCTTCCTTGGCCACAGAGCTTTGGAGAGGTGACACCCACATCCTCTGCAAAAGGGTTCTCTGCCAAATGTGCGTGACAAAGGGTGAAAGGAAGAGAAGCTGAAGGGGCAGTGGGGGCAGAGATATGGAAACGCAAGGCAAAGCGTGTGTCAGTTGGCTTAAATTCAAACAAACAAGCCCATGTGAATGGAAAATTGGGAGAAAGTGAAGAGGCAAATGATGGCATTGTCACAACAGCTTAAAGGAGTGAGACCCTCTGGAGTCAAATCAGCATCACAAATACCAGCAGAGAGAGGCAGCAAACCGTGTCCTCACATCTCCTGCACCTTGCCCCTTGGCCCCCGCTGGCACAGGGGCAGCTTCACACGGGGTGAGCGGGCAGGTTGTGTAGGCTGGATCAGCCTGAGAGGTTGTGTCCTGAGGTGCAGAACACATGCCATTCCCACTGGTAGGACTCAGTTGTCCAAAAAAGATTTGACCGTTCCCAGGAGTCAGTCTGCAACTCAGCAGAACTCACGCCTGCCTTGGAACAGGCAAGGAGGGCTCATGTGCTCGGGTAGTGTTTGCTCAATGAGTTTTGCCAGAAGGATGCCTTGGTTTGGCAAGGGCAGGTGACAAAAGCTGAGGGGCTGAGCTGGTTTACTGCTGTTGAGGATTTGGTACTGGTTTTGCTGGGTGTAGGCACTGCTATGGTTAGATGGGCACTGCACGAGCGCTTTGCTGGATGGATTAAAAGGAATCTGCTCACAGCTGTCAGATGCCTTTGACACACGTGACCATGCTTGCTTTCCCAAATTTGGTCTCCCCTTAGTTTCTGAGACTGTACTGTCCTTCCTCCCACCTTTCTGATCATTACTGCCACAAGTCCATTGACTCCAAAGTCATTTCCATGTACCTTTCTTGCAATTGGGAAAAATTGCCCAGAAACATACAAGAAGCTTCCTCCTGTCCCTTTCTGTGTCTCCTCTTGTGCTGCTCTGCTTTTCTGAGCTGCCAGCCGTGGTGACGGGTGTTGACCCCATGCTCCCCTGTCTTGCTCACCTGCCTTGTTCAAGGCTGTGAGCTCTTTGGGGCACAGACCACCTTTAGTTACATGTTTTCGCAGTCCTTCAATGCAGTGGAGCCCAGGTCTAGGAACACAGCAACACAAGGAACAAACCCTCTGCCCTTCCCCATAGCTCATTCTGATCTAAGCTGCTGTACCCTGTTCTTGCTTGGAGGTTTTACAGCTAAATCTTTTTCTAATTATAGTTCTTTATAAAGAAGAACAGTTTCCTTTGCTAGAATAAGAAATGACCTGATTTCTATGTGTGCTGCTCACAGGGGAAAGCACAAAGCCAGTCCTACTGTGTTCCTGCATGATCTTGTAGGAAGACTCCTGTCCAATCTTTGGCAAGTCTTACAGAAAACCTGCACTGCCATAAACCAGGGAAAACATTGAATAATTCATTTTCTTATCTGTTTCAGGATTGTTTTCTGCAAAACATCTGTGTTAATAATTCATGTGATTTTAGCTGCACCATGCTGCAGATACAAGTGTACGGAGGAAGAGCCTACTGGTTTTCTCTGTGTAGCCTGAAAGATTCATTAGCGCAAAATTTCAGCTCACATGGGACCAAATTCCAAGTGAGGAGTGAGAGGTGAAAGGCAAGGCAGTAGGCAAGATACAAAGGAAGCAGAGCAGTTCTCTGCAAAGCAGAGATTATGAGTCTCATTCACATGATGCCAAAATGCCCATATGTTGACAATATCAAGCTTGTCAAGAGCCAACTAGGAGACAGAGAGATGGTTATGCAGAATTCCTGTATTTCCCAGCAGTATATACAGAGTTCCCCTATCAGCACGTGCCAGATACATGAACTTAGACTGATTCTTCCTGCAGTCAGATCCAAAGGGCAGAGCTGCAGACTGAGGTTTCCTCAAGAGCCCATCCAGGAATGACTCCGATCTGCAAGACCCCACTAGTGGATAACCCTCCAGTGTCGGCCGGCCCCTGTGGAAGGGTCAAAACCCACAGGCCACATTACGACAAAAAGGGAGAGGTCAGCAAATGAAATGTTAAAAGCTAACTATAACTCACGAAGGGCAGGATTAGGACGGAAAGGATGACACCAATTGCGTAAATGAAACCAGTGTGTGCATTGTGCTGCCACTGATTCTTTGGGTCAGGAGCAGCAGATCTGGATTCATTAACCTGAGCATCAGCACTCTGTTCACACACATCCTACTCCACCTGACAGCACAGCTGGGAACATGCTGAAAATTCTCCATTTGCAGCAAAGCACTTCAGCCAGCAGTGCTAAGCCATCGCTACCTGGCTGTGCTGCCCAGGGCACGCAGCACAGACCACACAGCGGGTACAGGTGCTTTTAGAGATTGGATTAATCACCTTTACCCTCTACAGGACAGGAAAATTTCCAGCCTAGCTTCGCTGCTGCTCCAGGAAACAGCCAGGAGATACAATTCTCCAAGACAAACTGCATAGATAAGATGGAACTTTCTTTGCTTCTAAAAATAGTGCATAGAAACACCACCAGCAGCAGCATTGAACAAGCACCTTCCAAAACAGCCAGTAAGAACCACAGCAAAAATAAACCTCCCTTCCCCAAAGGAGAAAAAAGCCACAAGTGAAAAAGTGCCGGGAAGGCAGAACAGCAATTGCTCTCCTCCTGGCTGTAATCCAAATCCCAGGGGCTGATCCTGCCGGCACTCACGGCCACAGATGCTGGCGGAGCACCGAGTTTACTGAAGACAAATCCGTGCCCACCTACGCTGTTGTCGGAGCACCGGCAACAACTTAAATTCACATGAGCCAGGATGAGGATGCACTGCGGTACAGGCAGCGACTGAATCTCTAACATACAGAAATACAGGCCATCCCTGGATAGTTTTGCATACAGGGATGATGTTTTCCCAGCAGCAGGCATCCGGGAACCTCGGGAGCGGAGATGTCAGGTGAAGTGCAGCAGCCATGAGGCCGTGGAAACTTTTTCAAAAGATTCAACCTAAATCTCCTCTACTCTTAACTAAACCAAAACCTGCACCCTGCAGTGAGTATAAACATTGATTCTACTTTCCTAAAACACCTTTTAACATGCTTATTTTTTTCCTGCTGCTTTCATTTTCTCCTCCCTAGAAAAAGTCGTATCCTGTTCTTCACAGGCCAGTTTGGAGAGGTATTAGTGATAGCGTAAACTCTATTTTTTTAAAAGAAAACTTTAGGTTTGCATCATGGTAAGGGACCACTCCTGGGGAAGAAGGCAGGCAGTGCCAGGCCCACAGCAGCACACTGACAGTTTGGCAGTCACCAGGGACACGCTCTGCTCCAGGTTCAACAAGGGTGTTGAGAGCAAAGATGTCCCAGGCCAAAGCTGAAGCACGAGTGGGCCGTACAGTAAGACCTGTAGGCACCAGCATGCAGGGGCTCCATGGGAGAAAGAATTTCATAATTAGCTTCATTAAATCCACCTCCCTGCAAGACAGGAAAATGATAAACCAAAGCAGCTAGATTACAGTGACACAATCTGACACAGAGCCAGGTGACATTTTCTGATTTTATTTGAAGTTGACACCTTGAGACAAGGCGTAACAACTGAGAGGCTCACACCAGTAAGAAGGCAGCGGGCACCTTCATGCCTCCCTCCCCCCAACTCCATGAACTTCAATGCAGAATATTAAAAATAAACCAGTGTGGCCTAAAAAAATTGCAGAAGGTATTCAAGTCAGAATAGGACAAGGAAAGAAAGCGAGAGATTCAAGATTTGAAACAATGAAAATTGTTGCTAGAAACTTATTTTAGAAACTTCAAGAAGGATGCAAAGAAGTCCTTAATATCTAATGATTATAACCACTTTCCAAAATCAATGATAGTAAGTTAAATGTGCATTTTTTATCCCTTGTATTTTCATGCAAAATACGCAATAGTTAATATTTCCAAATTCATTGGAGAAGACTAATTATTGCAACACCCATAGAGTTTCGCTGATTAACTCAGCAGTAAGTGCAAGTTTCCAGGCCTGCAGAGAAGGCCTGGTCTCCACCTCAGATTTGATGAAAGAAATGAGGGCTTAAGCCCAAAAAGGAGTTTCCCAGCAAATGTAACCACTCCCATTGCTTTATTTTTTTTACTTAAGTGATGGCCCAAGCCGTAAGCAGAAATGGTACAAAGAACCTGATCTGAGGACCTACAGATCACTCTTCAGGCTAGGAAAATACCACAACAAAGCTGTTACATCCATGTTCACCTGACCCTTTAAGGTAAAATAGCTTTCATCTGTATTACTGCATATCTTAAAAATAAAACCCACAGTGCTTCAGCTTAGAATGACATATAATTTATTCATATAATTCACAAGTAGTTGGACACTACTCAATTTAATCTCCATATGCAAGTGATTTACACAAACATATAATACTAAAATTGATTGCTTAGAAGGTAAAAAATACCATGGGTATGAAATGCCATGGTAGATGCTGTTCAATATACTACACAATCTCAGTGTCAAACACTTTTACTCATTCATGTTTTTAGAAAAAAAAAAAGGCAATTTGCCATTTTTAATTTTTTTTTAGAAGTAGTCTGGGAAACTCAAGTGGTTTTGCTCTAAACCTTCTAATCAATTATTTCTCCCAGTTCTTCAGAACTGAATTGATAACCAAAGCAACATTTTCAATAGTTCAAAAAATATATATATATAGATTTTTTACTCCCCTGAATCCACCAAGCACGATGTGACCAAATCATGTTGCCTTCCAACATGCAACACAAAATACTAACCCCTGTATATTCAAAGGAATGTGCAGGAATTTAAACCATGCTTCAGCATGACAGTGTTGGTGACACCAGCCCGATGATTTAATTTTTGGCCCCTGCCAGCATCCAGTAGTTGTGAGTGTGTTTGCAGTTCCCTGTGAATGTATTAGCATCACCAGACCATTTGTTATTCATGCAGCTGTGGAGACTGATTGTAATTCTGCATAAACTCTTTTCACTGAAACTTGTATCTCATAAGCCTCATTAATTCTGCATTAAGCATATATGGCTGCATGGAGAAAACTGGACTTTAACGTGTTTGCCTGCATCAGATTAAATCACACACATTATCTTCTAGACAAGGTCCAAACATATATTTCGCTTGAAATGCCAGTAGTTATCTTAAAACATACCAAGAAGTTAAAAAGCTTTCACAATACAAGATCCAGCTACTTATTCCACATATACAAAAACACAGCCAGAGAAATACAATTCAGTTGTCAATGCTGAATTATGAGGAAAGCCTAAAAAAATAGAAAAACTCTGATACCAGAATGTAACACTGCATAATGCCGCAATATGAGCACCCATTTAAAATGAGAAATCCCCAACAAGGGAAGCGTAAGGGGATCTAGTATGTGTGACCAAAATAAATGAATACTGCACCAAAAACATGCATACAATCGCCATGGTCATTCAGTATGCTAGCCGTGGTCTGAACAGTGATCTAACACAAGAATGAGACAGTGTTTCCAAATAAAAACCGAGTGAGTAACTACATATTGGTTAAACTTTCTGATGCAGCAAAATGAGGGCACAAAGCCATCTCTGGGTTCTGGAGCTGTTTCAAGATTCGCTTGTGAAATTTCTCTCTGACACGATTGAACTCCATTATGTCCAGTGGGTCCTCTTCAATCCAGAATTTGTGGAATTCATGCATTAAGTAGCCTAAAAATATAATAAAAAAGGAGAAGTAGAAGAGATAAATACAGTATGCAAAGATCATATACAAAATTAAAAATAAACTTGCAATTAACAATTACGATTTACACAGAGAATCCTGGTCACTGAGGTCTCACACCTCAATGCTATGCACGGACAAGGCTAAACCCATTCTGGACAAACCCCAAATTTGATGAATATTATACATTGGCAGAACATCTCACAATAAATACAAGAAGTCATTAGTTGTCTTGACACATGGATGAACCAAAACATTAAACTAATAAGTATAAAAGCAGGGGAAGATGCTGCTGATGCGGCTCCACCAGCCTTTTCTTTATATTCAAGTTCTGCCTCACAGATATTTCCTCATGGGAACATTGCTTACTCTTCACTAAAAAAGAGTGTACTCATAAGTAATGTAACAGTTACCATCACGTCTTTCTGTATTAACACTTCCTCCTCATGCACAATTTTACCTTGGTGTGCATGACCTTGCTGGAAATGTTGTTTAACGCTTACGCCTATGATCATCAAAAGACGAACGATAAGGTGATAACCAGAACAACTAGCTTTGGTAACGTATCCCTGTTATAGGAAGAAACTTAATTCCAAAGTGGATTTAATATATAGGCTCTGATAAAGGCATTTACCCTTTCAGTTCTGTCCCGTCCTTGGACTCAAAGAGTTTCACCGACAAGAAAAACATTACATCCAGCACCAGGACTTCAATGAACTGGACGCAATCTCTTGATCTCAACTTCCACAGCGGACGAACCACTGCAGTATAATCTCTCATCCCAACACAGCAAAACGTGCAAGTAAGTTTTATATATTCCAGAAAGTGAGGGCATTTGTTGTAAAAAAGGCTTAACTGCTTTTATCCATTTATTTCTATTGTATAACAATTAAAACACACGTACTTCTAACTTAAATTACAAGGCATATTTGCATAGTCATGTTTTTTTTTCCCCATCATCAATCTAAGAAACTTCATTCAAAAGGTACTTCAAGTACATCTTCAAATCTCTTCCACATATTCTAACAGGCACAAGATGCTTCATTCCAAGAGATGTTACTTTCAAATAAAAGCTCAGTAAAACTCCTTTAAAAAAAAAAAAACCACTATATAAAATGTAAAACATTGTTAGATCTTCACCCCCCAAGACTCAGGAGATTTCCAAGAGGTACCTTCCACACTTCAGCAGTGACTCTGTTGAGCCATGCCATTGAGCAGTAGTTTTATGCATTGCTTGTACATTCAGAGAAGGCAGCAGAGCCCGAGAGCAGTGGGCCAAACGCACTTCTCAGCTTCATGTGTGCCCCCATGGCCTGAGGGAGCAGAAGGGTGTAGATGAGATGAGGTGGTGGATCAGCATTTAGGAGGTCCATGCAGTACAACCATTGTGTTCCTCTACCAGTCAGGCAGCCTGGAGGCATTTACTGCAGCCTAATGGTGCCTGGGTTTGAAGGAAATTTGAAGGACGCTTTGGATGACTGAGGTAGGGACAGGAGAGAAACTGCAAGAGCATAAGAGCAGAGATTTGTCAGACTCAAACAGATAATCCCCGGATGAATGGTCCTTAGTCTGGGAAAGTTTGTCTGTTGATGCTTTCTGTACAATGAAGTCCATTTGTTAACCTCAAGTTTTTCCTAGGATGGCAGGCAGCATGTTGTAGGAACATCCACCACCTTTAGTGGCCCACTGCTACACCAGAAAGTTGTACAAGTTCTGTCCCCCTTCAAAAGTTGTAAATGCACGGGTTGCAGAGGGGAAAGCTGTCAAAAATCATCTCTCCCTCTAGTGTTGTCATGATGAACTGGCCATGCTGGTCAGCAGACACTGGTCCTGGGGCACAGTCCCAGGCTTAGCCAGCAGAACACTCTCCTGCAGCCAAGACTTTGGCAGTGGCAACAAGACATTGTAAAGGTACTAAACCATGTCTCTGTGCTTTCCCTCACCACTCCCAAATTCAGTAGTGGAGGATTTTAGACATGGCAAGAAACCAGAATCAAGAAGAGGATATGAAGATATGGGAGCCAAACCAATCATACAAGACACATCTGTTCACAAGGCCAAGGGTACATCAGGAATTTGGTAAAAAGACAGAGCAATCCTTCCAATTAAAAGATGACCTGAAGATGCGTAAGTGGATATTTAGGTAGATACTTAACTGTCTTTTTTTTATTTATCAAGCCAACCACCACCAAAGATGAAAGCCTAAACCTAAATTGCCCAGAGTTCCTACCAGCCAGTCTATCTAGGGCAGGAAGCCAGAAACCATCACAAAAGGGAGAGTCCTGCTACAGTATATCTGCCCACATTGGATTTTGTGTGAATAAGTCTTATTAAATAGCATCTTTAATGAAAGAGATGCACAGGACACTAATATTTGCCATTTATCCAGGTAAGCAATAAGAAAATATAGCTGCCAAACAAAAAAAATCTGTTACTAAACAGTCAAACTTAAAAAAACAACAACAAAAAAACCCCCAAAACACCACCAAAACCAAACTACAAATGGATAAAACCTTTGCAATTGTCATAAATGTGGAAAACCATGCATCCTGGCTTCTTGTTATCAGTATTGCTCCCACTGTGCAAGGATGCACAACAAGTCTGTGCTGTAGAAAGGATGCTCAAAAACAGGGGAAAGGGCTGGGAAAGCATTATTTTGAGGGAGAACGACTGTGCTGAAGGGTGGAGGGTAATGCTTGAATATAGATGCAGATATGTTAAGATAGAATTATGTGGAAGTAATCTCCAGAAGCTCTTTGAAGTACCTTTGATTTCTTATTGTTATTTAAAACCACTGTAAGAAGATAGTAAGGTCACATGTTCAGGCCCTTGGAGGTTTTTTGTTTGGGTTGTTTGTTTGTTTTGTTTGTTTCATCCCCTTACATCACAACTAATAACTAAATCCAAGCATCCTAAAGACAGGAGAGCAAGATTACATGATGGTCTCTGCAGTGCCAGCATGATACATATAATATATATATATATTTATTTTTTTAAAAGTATAGGTAGTACAAAAGTGGTAGCAGGAGTACAAATTATGTATTTCCCACCCCCGTGCCACTTACAGAACGTCTGCTGAAAGTGATTTAGCGTTGGTGCTTCTGGAGCAACATTGTAGAAATGCGTCTTCAGAGCTCCACTCACAAGCAGGTTGTACGCCAGGTCTGTTATGTTAATGCCCACGATAGCAAAAGAATAGCTGTAATAAAAAGCAGCAGCAACATTTGTGGAGAGTTTGTCGTCTTTCAGCACGCTATGAGAAACACTGATGACACCAACACTACAGATTGTGTGCTACTGAGGTGTATTAATTCTCTCCCTTGTGAGCTTCCAAGGTGGAAAACAAGAAAAACATTTATCCTGTCTGCTTTGTACGCTCTCACTGCGGTGTTTCCCTTGTGAAACATATGGTCCCAGTGAAAACAGGAGTTTCACCACTGTGCCAGCATTTTCAGTGGAGCAGCACAGACTCATTCCTACAGGATAAGCAGCAGCACAGGCATCCCTGTGCTCCTACGCTTCCTTCTGACACAGGGCAAGCACTCCACATCGTGGCTGCATCTGCAGGGTGACCCATCGTTTGGTATTCTAAGTCATCTGTCCAACTGGATTTATTCATTATCCACAGCTAGGAACATCAGATTTCAAAAATCAGTCCTATAAAGCCATTCAGATGGCTAAAAACCTGTGAAGAAGATCCAGCTGAGTCACCTCCAATTTCCTCCTAACAGAGAGTGAGATACACAGGCCAGAAATCAGGCAAAAACTTAAATCAGAGCATAGTGGAAATAGAAATAAGAAAATCAGACCCATGAAGCAAAATTCTGTACTCTTAAGAGACATCAACAAGGATAGTATATTTAGGCACAACAGAACTCAGAAATTCAAAGTTATATCTTAATTTGTGAGCCTGTTGCATAGAGAACTTGACATTTCTGGCAGTGACTGCTTCCCAGGAAAACATACGAAGTCCCACACTGACATTTAGTGATAAAAGCGAACTTGTTTGTTTATATAGTGATTTTTTTCTGCCTCTAAACACAGCTGTCTTCTGTAGATTATCCTAGGTATTTTTTCAATTATTTCTATAAAGCAAAATGAAATATTTCTCCTTTTATTTTTTTAAACCTTTGACATATTTCAGGAGGAAAATAACATAAAATCCAGAAGTTAACTGCAACATGAGGCTTAATGACAAGTTTCAAAGAAAAAAGAAATATCAGCATTAAAATGTTGTATTACAGATTTTCAGATACACTCATAAGGAACATCCAGTTCCATGCTCATGAATAACACAGCTATACCAAACTCACTGCTTAAGAAGAAAAAAAGCTCACTACTATTTCTTTCCTGTTATACTTTCCTGAAACCAGATCAGAATCCATCTCTGATAATAAGTGAAACTTGATCACATTATGCATGAAGAAGAATTAAACATATTCATCACTGCACTACTCATAAAACAGAGAAACTTTCTTCTTGCTACAGCATTTTTGCGTTATTTTTCCCAACTCTTACTTCAAATTGTTTTTCCTGTAATCTTTGATCAAAATCAAGGTGTGGGTTAAGCCAATACACGTTAGCATGTACACTGAAATACCCTTTAAAAAGTGACCAGGAAACACATTTTCCCCCTCAAATATACAGCATCATTGTTAACTGTTGTGTTTGTGGCAGCTTTAAAAGACTTTTAACTTACCCGATCGCCTTATCGAACTTTTTCTTCTCCCATTCAGCTTTGCTTAATTGGCTGGGGGGGGGAAAGAAAAAACAAATCCAGACATTGCCATGCATTGCTAATTGACAAATACTTTCTTTCAATTTCTTTGCTGTTATAAGACTGACTGAACAGGGTATTTCACTTCTGTTGATATGGCTAATCACATTTAATCCTGCTTCTGACTGAACAGATGTAGACAAAGACTTAAAATGGGTAACTGGCTTTACAGCATCACAGAAACTTCTCTCATCATTACAAAGTATATGCCTCAATAAAACTGTTATTTTCTATACTGACCAGAAAGCTGATCCACCTTGATTAAGTCTGAGCTACACAATAAGTTGAAAATATTACATTTCTTTTAACTAATCAAAGATTATTTTAGCCTTTTGTGTTCTTGAAGATATAGGCAACTGGAGGCATGATTCACCTGATGAGGCATACAAAAAATACTCCTCTGCCAGAAAGTTTTATGTCCAAACTGCAAAGCCCAGAATAGCCAAAAATAAGGAACAGTATTTCCTATTATTTGGCACAATAATGTGGAGGCTTTCAAGGACACAGAAGGTCCCTCACTTAAAGCAGAATTACTTAGTGAGCTGTTTAGTTTTAGATAAATTTCTGTTCAACATTTTCATTTAAAAGAGCTGCCTCATGCAACCAGTCAGCCGACATAGAATCATAGAATGGTTCGAGTTGGAAGGGACCTTCAAAGGTCATCTAGTCCAACCCCCCTGCAAGAAGCAGGGACCTCCCTGACTAGATCAGGTTGCTCAGAGCCCCATCCAGCCTGGCCTTGAACGTTTCCAGGGATGGGGCATCCACCACCTCTCTGGGCAACCTGTTCCAGTGCTCTACAACTCTCATTGTAAAAAATTTTTTTCTAATA
>WHYT01016655.1:0-12440 GCA_009806455.1 Tetrax tetrax | reverse complement strand
TGGAGGGTTTTTTTGTTTTTTTTTTTTTTTTTTTTGTTGTTGTTGTTGGTTTTGTTTTTTAATATTAGGACTAGATCACTCAAAACATAGCTTAAAGTTTAGGGGCCTGATTCAAGCAAGCAGAAGTCATTTGCAGCTCTGCACTCTCTCTTCTGCAAGACAGCATTTCTTCAGAGGCCAAAGGCCTCTGAGGAGAATCAGATCGTGGTCTCCAGTGTCACACAAAACACCACCTTAATGAATTTTTCTTGGAATTATTTCACACAGTTACCCAAGGGTCCAACACTGAGAAGGGAGTACTTCAATCAGCTTGATTGCTAATGCTACAGTTACTGATGTCCACAGGCCAGCTTTGAGCTGTGCATGTTTACATCCTGTAGTTTTTCCCTTATATGTCATCATCACTAATTTTACCATTGCAGATTTTTTTCCTGAATTTCAGTTATCAACATCCTGTGCTGCACCCTCCTCAGATGGACAGCCTCTCAGCATGGCCTTGCATCCACTTGAAGCAGCTGTTCTTTCATCATCCTCCCTTTGAAGGTCATGCGGGCAAGGTCCCATGAAGCGATACCCCTAGAAAAGCTCTGGGCCCACTCCTAGAAAAACTTCACAGGGCACTCATCTGCAAAAAGATGTTTTCTTTGTTTTGTTTCTCTTATTTTCTTCCCTTCTTTAATGGTTGAGGGGCCATTTTGAATCCAGATGGACAGTGGTTATGTCCACAACAGTTGTCTCTCAAGTTAGAGACACCGTGTGCTCTATTTCCTTTACGATCAGTGAAGCCTCATTTTAAGACTACTCAGCTACTAGCCTTTTAACTGGAATGGGGGAAGTCTGGAGGGGTTGTTCCTGTAATAAGACAAAACAATTTATATTTTTCCAACTGAGCTTTTGTTTTTTGTTGCTGTAGCAAGACCTTAGAACCATCTTAACCTGTTGATGCTGCTAATCACTTAAAAAACCAAAACCAAAACAAAACAGCTATCAATTTGTGGATGTCCATTTGGGATTATGTACGTTAACTTCAAGCTTGGGAAGAGCAGAGAAGCTCAGATGATCAACTGAATAATACAACTCTCTACAATTCTCCCACTGATTCCTGATCTAGACCATCTTCTGCCTTAAGCTAGGGGCTGAGAGGTAAAGCAACCACAAAAATGTTACCACTTACTCTTGAAATACACCCTTGTAAATGTAATGGTTTGTTGTCAATCGGTTCTTACCACTCATATCTTGTGGCATTAAAAGATATCAGCTATGTCATACTGTTAAAATTTGTGTTTGGATAATTCAAAGCAGTTTTAAAAGGTAAACTATTTATATCTCTTTATACTGTTTATATCAGTTACACCAGGATGATTTCTTCCCTACTCAAAAGACTGCATGCAGCCTTGCTAAGAAGCCATCACTGTCACTGCCAGGACCATCTGCCTTAGTGGTATTTTATCCCTAGAGAAGTGGCCCCCACAAATCAATGCATTGATAGTATACTAAGACAGCATGATTCAGGAAGCCACTAGATAAAGAGACTCAGGACTTGCCTATTACAGTTGCTATAAAAGATCATTCATTTTTCCATCAGCTTTTTGACAGCAAAGCTTAAGTTGTAATTTTATGCTGAGAGATAGAATTCATCTTCAAATTGTGTGCCACAATAGTATGGAGAACCAGTTCTCCATGGACCTAGGCACGGAAAAAATAAACAATTCCTATTTGTTTTGTAAGGAAACCATGAACTTACTGTGGATTTATGTCTGGATTAATCCTTTTCAGTTCCATGATGTCATCTATAGTTTTTTCAATAGCATCGGGGTGAACACTTACTGAAGTTTGCAGCCGCTAAAAAGAGGTTTTAAACACATATTAATTCTTATGGAAGCTATTCCTCAATAGAAGTTAACAAGGCTAAATTTGATGCCCCAAATCTTCTAGATTAAGAGCCCAGAAGATACATACATACACACACACACACACACTTTTCCAGTCTGCTCAACCCCACTGACTAGTTGCAGAGCAATAGCCCTATAATAACTCAAGTTGCCTCCCCGTGCCCTTGTAGTCAGTCTATTCAATTTTTGTAGTGGCTGCCAGAGATGATGACTTGCACTGAGGCCTTTGATCAGGAAGCAGCTTCAGACCATCTGCCTAATTACGCTGGAATTGCTACCCTTCCTTTGACAACCCCTCTCCCAACACGTTGCAGTAACACAGCAAAACATTTTTCCTTTCTCTTGCATGCCATTGCAACTTGTAGAGATGCATCTGGAAGTTCAGTATTCAAAAATCAACATGCCTTCAAAAAAAAAAACAAGCAAAAAACTAAGTTGAACTTTCTGGTGCTTTGTCTCAAAACTACACAATTGCTTGAATGCAGGCTTTTAAATAAGATTCTGGCTTTCTGTTTGTGCTAGAAGTAGACTTGGAAGCACCATGCTGAACTACGTGCTATGTGATATCATTGTTCCTAACACTGAGGCAAGCTTTTCAACATCACTGATTCTCATGCCAAACAGAAATGAACGGCTGAACGATGCTATTTAACATATACACACATGCTTTGTGAGAATAATTCAGGTTAGCACAACCAGTGCTACCGTGAAAAGATGAAGTGATAGAGGCTCTTCTCTAATGTATTTAAAAGAGAAAAGGAATACCTAGATAGTCTTGGCTATCTAGGTACTGCTACAGCCTCTTTTATCTCTGCTTTCCAGATAAAAAACCTGAGGTGTAAAGTGTGGAAGCTGACTGATTTCAGACTACAGAAATTTTAAAACAGGATGAGGAATCAAGCCAAGAAACCCCTAATTACAACACATCACGCCTGTCATCTCCACCACGGTCTGCTGCCCCCTTGATTCCATCAGTGCCACAGCGTGCCTGTCCTTGGAGCACAGGACGCTCTCCCTGACTCAGCAAGATCACCTGCTACTGTGGACACAGCATCCTCTTCAGCAGAATATGGTTTTAATTTAAAATCATATCAAATCGTAAAGTTATTTTTTGGGGTGAGCAAACAGCAGACTGAACAAACCAATTGCACAGGTCACAACAGAAAATGTTAACGATGAGATCTTTCACTCACCTTACTTTTTGAACCTTTCAGTGATGCCTCTGAAAGAGAACAGTATTTGAAAGCATCATGTCAGCCAAGCTAAGTTTATACTGAATTCATGTAACAATTTATTTATTTATTTATAAGAATGAAGTCATACTACTTTTGCACACGCAGAAAGGTACAGTCATGCAGAGATAAGTATTTTGCCGTTACCTATTTTCATAGTTCTGGCTGCTCCAGGTTTGGTATTGTAACAGATCCTTTGCAATTCACATCGACCTGTTAGTTTCCTGACCACGAATTTCAGGCAGCGCCACAAGCATTTGCAGTAGAAGTACAGGCATACCTGGACAAACATCCTGGCAAAAGAGAAGTCTGAAAATAAGAGTCTTGAGCAGAGTTTGTTTCAACAAGGTCACCACCCAAACAGAAGGTACTTTCTCACCCCAAATTCCCATTGCCTAAGGGCACCCTTAAAGTAAGGGCAGCATTCATACTGTAAATGCTTATCCTGTTAAGTGTTAAATCATGCTTTTCAGTCATACCCAACAATGAAAAACTATGCACAAAGCACCAGAACTGGAAGTACAGAATAAATCAACTCCAGAGTTCTCAAAAGAGACAACTCTTTGCTCTCTTAAAATAAAAAGCTGTATAGTTCCTATTAATGCTTTGGGGAAACAGGACCACATGAGAAGGGAGCACAGCTCACCCTGCCATGGCTGCTGAGGATCCAGGGAGCCACTACGCCCTGACTTCGCTTTGCCTCTGCATCCAGCTGTTCCAAGCAGAGTGGCTGTTTATCCTGACAAACATGAATCAACACTCACGTCAGCTCCCTAGGAGTGAAGAGTGATAATTCAGGAAACCAAAGCTTCCCCCCTTCACGAGAGGAGGCATTTAAGAACCTGTCCTGAGGACAGCCAGTTCTTGCCAAGATAGGCTTTTATACGCCACCGATACTGTGCAATTTCTCAAAGCACAGCACTGACAGTAAGCCAAGAAAGCCCTTATTTAGATATTGCATCCAGTTTTGAGCCCTAGCAACACAAGACAGACTTTGAGAAACTGGATGGATTTTAGTGGAAGCCCCTGAGATGGTAGGGCTGAAGCACAGCTCCTGTGAGAAGAGGCTGGGAGAGGCGGGTTTTTTCGGCCTGGAGCAGAGATGGCTTCAGGATGACCTAACAGCAGCCCCCAGTGCCTGTGGGAAGATCATGGAGGAGACAAAGTCGGGCTCTTCACAGTGCACAAGGCAGGAATACAAGGACAACAGTCAAAATTAAATGTAAGAGGCTCAGTCTCGATATAAGGAGAAGCTTTTTCCCCATGAGGACAGTCTGGCAGCGGCACAGGTTACCCAGAGAGGCTGTGCAGTCTCCTTCCTCAGAGATTTTTTTAAGCCCTGAGCAGAAGAAGCTCTGAGTGGCCCAGTCTGACCCCAGAGCTGACCTGCTGTGAGCAGGAGGTTGGACCAGAGACCCCTGAGGTCCATCCCTGCCTGAACTATCCTGTGATCCTATAAAAGCCTGAAAAAGGCTGCACACATGGGAAACACGCTATTTTAAAGTTTGATAGCTTTGCAGCTGCTACTAAAGCCCACTTACCGCTACCACAATTACATAACACACCCCAGAAACAGATCTCATGTGCTACAACTTACTTGGACATAATTAGCTTTCTTCTCTCTGCGGCTATGAAGGCACAGACCCTGCCACGTTACCTGTCAACCCCCACAGGGTGCCCCAGGACTTGAGGTGCAGCAGGATGCAGCCAGGGCCCTTGGGTTCAGAAGCACATCTCGGACAGGCAAATTGCAAAAACCTGGCAATGGGAACACTGCCATCTGGACATGGTCATAGGCAACCAGCTCTAGGTGTCCCTGACAGAGCAGATTAGATGACCTCCGGAGGTCCCTTCCAACCTCAACCTCTCTGGGATTATATTATAAGATTATATTATGGGAAAACATCAATACGGCTTTATTATGCTAGCTTGCCATTAAATGGTCAAAAATAATTTGGCATATTATGTTCTATGCCTGTGTGTATGCATATTTATTATTAGCCCATTATCTCCTCCACATGCTGTTGAGGCCTTCAAAGCACAGTTATTTGTTAGGAGACTCAGCATTATCCTTTTCAATGGAGTGTTGTGGTTATTCTGAACTACTGAATTCCAGATACCCAAATCAGGTATAGCTTTAATAAAGCCTGAAGAGCTCCATCACTTCCTAAAAACATCCCGAAGGGCATGGTATAGAAGGGCATTCAGGGAAGGGAAGATAAGTTAACTCATGTTAATGTCCATACAGGAAGTTTAATCTGCTTTATGTTGACTTTAGCTTAATCCCCTCTGAAGGAGGATTAAGCTAAGGGAAATAAAGTCATTTTATGTCTAAACAGAGAGCATCCACGCAAGTATTTAACATGCTTTAAAAGCATCCACTTTATCTTCACACTTTTAGTTAATTCACTTAACACTCCCAAGCGCCTGCATGCAGGCAACCCCCTTGTCTTTATGCAACAGGAAGCCTCTATTTTAGACATAAAGTGAAACCTAAAGAATGAGGAATCACTCCCACACTGGAATCAAGTTTTAGACAAGCAAAAAAGTTTAAGCTGCTAACACTGAAATATTTGCCCCCCCCCCCCCTCCCCGCAAAATGTGTCAGAACACCAGAACACACTACTGTGAGGAGTTTGTATGTGCTTCACAGCAGGTGGTCACCTTCAATATTAAGAACAAGACCAGTTACCAGGAAGCAAGTCCATCACCAGCCAAGCTGCCATTCTTTAAGTTCCCAACAGTCAGAAGTGTAAGTCATTTAAAGTGTCAGTCTCATACAAAGTCAACTAATGCCTTCAACTGCAACCTTTAACAGTGTCTTGAAAAAACCCACAAGCTAACACTGGGCATTTTGGGTTTTCCAGTAGACATTCGATATCAACATTCACAGACTTGACTAGTCCACCATCCCTGAAGAATCCAAACACAACCTATAGCCATCCCCCAGCCTCCTCAGCACAGCCCAGCTCTGTACTCAGGCTGAAGGTCCAGATAAAGGAATACTTGGGAGTAATGTCAAACTGGAAGGTGGAGTGTGGTAAAACAAAGTTCTGGGTTTTCACCACACATTTGTAGTGGGAATTAAGAGTTGCTTTCTTCTGGCCTGCTTCGTTTCCAAAGGTTAGGTCTCTGTTAGAGCAGCTCACTCAACTCACCCAGAGAGTTTATTTATGGGAAAGAAGGGAGGAGAGAGTCACTTAATTTGATGCTAATAGCCCATGTGAGACTTCCTTCTCATCAGAAAGACAGGTCCCATGAAAACTACACCTCCTTTAAGAAAGTTCATGCCTACACTTAATTGCCTCTAGGGCTGAAACATCACAACCCATTTCATTACTCAGAACTGTGTTTCTTACTATATTGTGTGATGTGGATAAGTTTCAGGGTGGTGGAGGGAAGGTGCTAGGTGCATTTGAATTATATGTTGTTGCCTTTAGGCTCAATGACAGATTTGCAAATCAAAGGAAAAACTCTAAATGGGATAAAGCTGTGGCCTTCCATGGTTGCAATCACCTTCCCCACTGAAGTTTTGCTTTGGCTGTAGTTTGCACAAAAATTAACTAATAAAAATGCATTTACTAAAAACATATCACTACAGCACGCAAACACTACACCTATAATTGCCTAAAACATACTTAGCAGCTATTACTAATAAAGCAAACAAACACTAGTTTTGACTAGGTAGCTTATAGAAGAAAGTTAGCCTTTGTGGATACCTTCAGTTTTTTACTACTCATCCATTTCAAGCTTACAACGGTTGAAATCTTCCATTGGTAACACAAATGGCATAAAAAGTAACACAAGTTTTTTCAGGAGGTTATAGAAGGGAATTCTTGCTTGCAGAAGTCCTGTAATAAAAGCACACTAGTGATTAAATAAGACCAGTTTTGTATTAGCCACTACGCACTTCAGTTCATGTAGCAAAGTGGAGACACTGGCAGCTATAAAACAAAACGGCTTTCCATGAACAAGAACCCACACGAAAGCGTAGCATGAGCTACGTGTCTGACTACAGCACCGTGGCATCAGCTTCTTGTTTGTTTTAGAGTCTGATTCCAAATCTCCTCTCCACTCAATCGCTTCTGTGTTTTTAAGTTTTTCCTGCTTGTCTTTGAAGTTTTATCAGCACAGAAAATAGTGTGCTTCACTGGCAGTTTGTATAGTGTTGTACAGCGATACTTCAGATCCTGAGGGGAGCTTTAAGAACAGTATTGCAGAAATTAAGGTATTCCTCAGAGACCTGCACTTTACTCCTCCCCATCCCGATACAAGCTCCTTCTCCTCCTCCTCCTCCTCCTGTATTACATGCAGTTGTACAGACCTTCAGATTTGTGTTTATACATTTATTCAGGTAAAACAAAGAAAAAACTGCATAACAAGATGCTGATGCACACATGCCCAAGCCACAGGCATTTCCCTTGCCAAGGATGGAGTGGAAACACATGCAGCCACCCTTCCACGAGAAGTCAGGGTTACACATTCCCAGTTGTTGATGCCCAATCACTTGGACATCAGAAGCTACTTGTTGAAGCTACGACGAAATTCAGCATAGTTCTCCCAACTTGGCTAACAGAAAAGGTCACTGAACTCTGAGATCAATATGTACTTGTTACTTGGGCTCCAAGGAGAAAACAAAACAAAACCAAACCAAAAAACCACCAAACCCAACAAAACAACAATGTATTCTGAAATAAATAAGTATATTCCCTTGAATGTCTGGAAGAGACTTATAGAATACCCAGTGCTTAAAGCTACCACCACAATATCCTGTATGTCACTCTACTTCTCAGCTCTGATTTTCTCCTAAGAACAGCTTTACCAAAAAAAAAAAAAACCAAAAAAAACCCCCAAACCAAACCAAAACCAAACAAAATTTGGCAGTACCTGGCAAGGTCTATCAGGAATGCTGCAAAACCAAGCATGCATCAGCAGTAACAGAGCTCAACGGAGACTCTAGAGAGCTCTTTTCCATGAGGGAGGGGATGAAAAAAGGGGGAATCTACAATTGCCAGGATCCTTTCAAGACAGAAACTTGGAGCCAAAAAGAGCACAAAGAATACTACTGCTGCAATCACAGCACTTCTATTCTCCACAACACGCACTGCCCTGCCTAGGGTAAGAAAGTACACAGCAGCAAGAAGCAGAGAGAATGGAGCACGTTGTTTCACACCCTGACATTGCAAAGGGAAGGACAGAGTGGTTCTCAACGGGTCTCAAGGCTTGCCCTCGACTAGCCCAACTAATGTTGGGTCAGTGTGATGGGAATGGCAAATGTGGTGGTTACTAGAATTTACATCTCTCTCCCATGACAGTATAACATCACATTTTAATGAAATTTGGCTTCTAGTTTAAAGGTGAGTGGCTCTACCCAACTTTCTCCATGGCAAAATGCAGAAGCAAAATTGAGCAAAGGTTTCCAAAGCTGTCTAATATTTCTGCAAAGCTCTTTCCTGTGTTTGCCTAAACAGCAAGATGTATGTATAATGCAACATGCAGTATTTCACTGACATGAAGGGAAGTAGAGATTAATTCAACATTTTTGAAACTAATAAAATAGGAGGTGTTTATTTCCTCCTCCTGGTAATTTAGTATTTTCAGAGCTAGTAACAAACAGAACAAATGCTTTGAGTAAAATGGAAACTTGAACTAGATACCCAACACTAGTGACTGGACTTAAAATGGTGGGGGGGGAAAGCAAGCAAAAAAAAAAAAAAAACAAACCCCAAAACTCCCCACATCCACTAGTTTAAGAGAATTAAATAAAAGTCACTGAATCTATTTACACATAACTCCATTTCCTGTGTGTCCTGTTTTAGGTCCTACGGATAGCAAAGACTTGCACAATCATTTTTCCTGAAGGACATACTCAGCTCAGAGAAGAAAGTGTTACACATCATCACTATTTCCTTCCTGAGAATTCTGGTTACAGCTTGAGAAGTCAAGGACACACAAGGTAGTTACGGAGAACAAGCTGTCCAAATAGGTGATTAAGAAAGTGATACTACCATGCTAGGAGCTAATTAACTTGACTATCTTTGGTTTATTTGTATAACTTACAATCTGTATGCAAGGTCAACCAAGAAGTAATGTACCAATTGCAGTTTCTGCCATAGGCAAACCTGCTATTAGCTCCTTTAAAACACACAAAAAATTTCGCTCTCTGTCTTTGCAGACTTGACAACTGAAATCCACCTCATCTTTCCATTTAGACATGAAAGCACGTCACCGTGGCAACTAAGGAAGACATAAGAGTAGTTTTTAACAGCAGCTTTCCACACTTTCCCTGCTCTTGCTTTTTGCTGACTTGATTTTCATTTTATCTGATGTGACTCCAGTAAGACAGAACTTATGCTAAAAATCTGCTAGTGCTTACAGACTGTGTTGCAGTAGATCAAGAGAAGGTGTCACGTTTCTAGGACTCATTGAAAAAAAAAACTAAGTGTCTGCTACAGCTGGTTCCCCAAATTCTTATTATTTCAGATGTTTAAGGTAAATTACAGTTAATGTGAAAGTGTCACTGACAGACTCCTCAAATCCCCTTTATAAAAAAAAAGGAAGCATGGAAAGATAAAATATTTGACCAAGAGACAGGTTTATTATTTCATAAGTAATATTTTAGACTTCAGGAATAATTCATACCAGAGCAAGCCGAGAAAGAAAAGAAATCTAGAACAATCCAAACCCTATCTTCACTTAAATGTCGCCTTGGATTAGAGATATGAGAGTCCTGTAGTTTCCTGGCCAACAGCACTCTACTAAATTTAGGGATTTAGAGTTATTCCAAATACTAGACTGTCTGTTTAAAAAAAAAAGCTTCTTCCTCTGGAAAGCAGAAGCTGTTGAAAGCAGGTGGATAAAGAGCCAGATATGAACTTCTGCTGTATTAAGGATCTCCCAGTCTAAAAATTATATTCTTCATCATCTAGATTATATTCTTCAGAATCTAGATCATCTAGATCTAAAAAGATCTAGACATCAAAGTAGCTGCCATTTGTGTAAGCACAGCCCCTTTCTTCACTACTCAGATGTGCACCACAGTCCTGGGAAAGGCAGGAATACAGAAAGTAATTTGGATTGAGAAATGAGACTGCACAAGCAACCAATTCAATTTAGGACTTCTTTTAAAGTTTTGCAATGCTTCAAACGCTGCAGGACTTCAGTTTATTAAAAGTAATCTTACTACATGGCACCATGACACGTTATCTTCTCCCATCTCTTTAATTATTGCCTCATTCAATGGCTGTACTTTGTGTTAGAAGTGTACTATGAGACACCTCTTTTTAAGTTACTTTTATGACCGTTTCCAGTTAAAGTAGAGATAGTGACTGCCAGCAACTTCAGAGTCAAGTCATTTTGCAACAAGACTACGTTTCAGATTATGTCTTAAAGTGAAAAACCATGCATAAACAAACAAACCCCCCAAACCAAATTACCCACCCCACACCCCAAGTAAACACACATGTAAAAGGCAATAAAACATTATGCCATAAGTTTGTAAAGGGATACTGAATATTTGTCTATTGTTCTAAATATCAGTAGGAACAAATTCATCACCTTCACATAAAATGTAGTTTAGCCAGGTTTGTCGATGGCATAAAGCAAACATTTTTACTTCCTTTAAATATGAGGATGTCTAAGTGTTACTTGCACAAAATTAAGCCATTGCTTCGATTGTGGAAAAGCTGTCAAAACTTTACCTTTTCTATTGCCTTTCATGCGAGGTCCTTACAGCTCCAGATATTTGAGAGTCATACTCTATACTCAGCCCTGGTGAGACACACCTGGAGAGCTGTGTTCAGGACCAGGCTTCCCAGTACTAGCAACACATGGACATACAGGAGAGAGTTCAAAGGGCTATGAAGGTGATTAAGGGACTGGAGGTTCTGTCGTAGAAGGACAGACAGAGCTAGGAATCACATAAGGGTGTTTTTTATTTTTGTTACTGTTTTTAAACTGTAAGGGTCAAACAATTGGAACAGATTGTTCAGAGGCTGCAGTCTCCATCCTTGGAGATGCTCAGATGTGACTGGACACAGCCTTTGGCAGCCTGCTGTAGCTGACCCTGCTTTGAGCAAGGTGGTTGGAATCAATGATTTTCTGAGCTGCCTTTCAACCTCGCTAACCACAGAATCCAAGAATTGTTGAAGACTAAATAGGGCTTCTTAAATGGAAAGGTCTGAGAGGAAAAAAAAAAGTCAATTCATTGATATCAAATACAAAATAGAATATGTCAGAAGAGAGACAGGAGATGTCAAGCGGATTATAAAAAGCTATGTCTATGGTCCAGCAGATGAGTAATAGGCCCAGCAAAAGCAGCACGCAAATTACACTAATTTCTCATTATCTGTACTCACATCTACACTGTTTTGCTTAGAAGAGAAACTCCAGTAGCAGTCATAGAGCCCTAATGCAGCATATGCAGACTGACCCTTTGATAGTAGCAGCAGAGACTACAGGGTGCCTCCAGTACAGAAACCTCACTCCAGGCTGAGTGGCAAGGTTGCCTACAGGTGAGATTCTTCTCTAACAGCAAGCTGGATTTGAAAGCCACTGTTGAAAGTTCTCCTTGGGTGTCCCGGTGACTCTCTGCTGCATGAAGTTGCTGCTACTCAAAGAGACCAGCTGAGGTTATCTAAACTTTACAGATGAAAGCCTGCTCCTCTCTGCATCTGTTTTATGGCATTTTCTATGTTGCAGTCAACAAAGTGACTTGTAGTTTGTGTGGACTTAACTCATTGGTTTTAAATACAGAGATAATCTATGCCATCAGCATCAGCTACTCTGGTGTCTGCTCCACATTGTGCAACTGCCACTGAGCAGTCCTCGCCATCAGTACACCACTTTCAGCATTCGATCTTCACAAACAGTTAAGGATGCTTTTAGCAAGCTCCTGGGTGGCTGCTACTATTAGTAACAGACAAAAACCAGGGGACGTAATATACATTAACTTGTTTATTTTCCAGCTGATTTCCAAGCTGAAAGGCTTAATATCCTTGTCTTTCACGTAGATCTCCCTGCAGCTTCAAACTTCATTGCCTTATTCCCTATCACAAAAACCTGCAGCCAGAACACATACAACAAAACTCACTATCCCCAGTAAGTGCTTTTCTTGGAGGATGACCTCAGTTCATTTCTTAATCTCCCCATATTTTTTCTATATTTACAAAATATGAAGAGTGTAGTACTCCTATCAGTTCATGTCAAAGGATTAAGACAAAAATAAGGAAATCTAGATGCTTGTAAGCAAAAAGAGTAGTCGTCTTATTTCAACAATGTTTTCCTATTTGAGGTGCTCTGTATTGTCCATCACCAC
>WHYT01016654.1:726622-738799 GCA_009806455.1 Tetrax tetrax | reverse complement strand
TTTTTTTAAATTAAGTTCCCTTTTATGAAATTATATCTTTGTAGGCAACTTGGAGACTAAGCAGATGTTGCATTTGAGTCTCAAAGCAAATGCATACCACCCCTCTGAAAAGATTAAAGGCCAAAAGAGAAATCAACACGCCTACAAAAGAAGGGTATGAAAGGTTATTAGGGAAAAGGAAGCATCTTTCATAAGCTAAAACTATGTCCAAGTGACGGCCATAAACTATAATATTTTACATGTAGCCATACAATAAGCAGGCGAAATAGACATCAAAATTACATAAATTATTAAAATAAATAAATAATAAAACCTGGCACTAGCTTTTCAACTATAACAGGAGTAAGACAGACTGCTATAAAGTCTGTAAAGAAAACAGACAATCAAACTATAAAATGAATGTTCATAAAAGACTAACCTACTCCCCAAAATTACGAGGTTTTGCATCTGGGTTCTCAATGGAGAAACCCAATACCCTGAAATGCCAGGACCTATCAAACTACCCCAAGCTTCACGTAGTAAATGTCACAGCTGCATAAAAACGTCAGGTATACGAAACAGCTTTCACTTGATTTTGGTGTACAACTTTACAAAGGATCTGAAAAGTCATAGTACTTTCTACTGCATTCTTAAGTACACTTCCATTAGTTTGCTTTGAAGGTTTGTAAAAATCTATCATCTTTAAATGTCTTAATTTTTTTAACTAGGGAGACTGAAGCACATCCACAACAGACATCAGTGTGTACACCAGCTGTCAGATCTTTTGGAAAATAGGATGTTAGGTTTATTTTACCTATAAATAAACATAAAACTAGTTAACAGATAACACCTTAAGAATGAAATGGGACCTCAGATAATGACCAAAGAATGTTCAGTTCTCACCCCATACGTGTACAGCGGAAGTCATTTATTAAAGCATTCTACTAAGCATAATTGGATAACACAGCAGTGGTAAGTCAAAACACAAAAGCTTACACAGCTCTCCAGGATAAAAGGGAAGATTGTGAGCAGGTAAATTAGAGCAAGTTTTATTACAGTCAGAAAAAGAAACATGCAAAAATAAACTTCCAAACACTTCAGGAGCATAAACTGACGTTTCATGCTGCACTCCTATACAAAAAAACTGAACCATCACGCCTCAGGTATGAAATTTTCCTGTCTGCAGCAGTGTAAGATCTAGAAACATTTCTTAGTTAGATGGCAAGTATTTAGAGTTTTCAGAACTGAAATGATTCTGACTCAATTTCATTCCACTGTGCCTTGTGAGATTATTAAGTTGTTCCTGTTTGTAGATATAACAGATTGTACACACAGATTGTTTAAAGAGCTCAAAGTGTTAAGTAAAACAAGCCGTACTTGTAAGCTAGGCCAGAAATGATGGGGGGGGGGAATCCCTTCTTTTAAGTTTTTTTTTTTTTTCTGGGAAGTAACTAGAAAAGAGGATACCCTAGTTTTACCTAGCACTAGTAAGCACTAGTAGCATTTTCCAGTTAAAACTCCTCTACAAAAGAGGCAGAGATGAAAGAAGTAATTCCCAGAACATAGCCCAAAGCTGTAGCGTTTCCACCTGCAACAAATGATGTTTACAGACATCACAGAGAAAGAGAGAAGAAAACCTAAGCTTTTCAACTGAAGCATCTCCCGTCTGGCAGAACTGTCTCCCCTTTACATAACAGCATTTAATAAATACCTCATTAAGTATTTCAAGGTAAGGGAAAGAGATATGTATCATTACAAATGACCCTGCAAAATGTGAGCGTGAAAATCTGTTGTATTTGGTCCCCCAAAGCTCAGAAGCCAAGAAATTATGCAACATCATCAGCCAACACAACAGCACCAGCCAACTAAAAACATTAATGATTATTATTAATGAATAGCTGCCTTGCAGAAATAGCAGTCATTCCAAGGAAGCTTACAATATTGGAGTTGTTAAAAAACATTGATGTCCTGTGTCTATCGAAACCACTTTCAAGTAGAACAAAGCATTCACATAAACACGTGTGTTTTAAATCTGTCTTGTGAACCGAACTAGAGGGTAAAGTTTAATAGCTTAACAACACGGGCACAGCACATCTCCCACCAGGGCTCAGCCAACACAGGCAGCTAACAGATGTCACACCAGTCCACACGACAAAGCTACAGAGGGCCCTGAAACACCGTTCAAGATTCTGCAACGCATTACATGGTGAAGTCTCCAACACCAGCCAAAGCAACTGTCCCTCACACATCAGAGATCCCTACTCCAAGAACTGCACAGGAAGGATGTCATCATCCAGATGTTAGGCTGCAGGGAGCACCCGCTGTTCCTCCCTGATGCTGTTGACAGCAGTGGCCTCATCTGAGGGTGGTGAGAGCTGCAGGAGGGGATGAACACACTGCACAACAAGTAAAATAAACAGGAGGTCCTGGGAGGTCTGCTGCTTGCTGAATAATGTTTTGGAAAGACTAAGGCTCATCTAGTCCTCAAACTATTGCACTTTTTTGCTTATCTATGTGGACACCAGTGACTCCTCCAAAAAGCAATTACTGAGCAAATCAAGAGTACCAAACACTGTGGGCACGGGTAAAGGGGCCCAGGTGGTGCTTCCTCAGTCTCTCCAGCTAGAAGCCGAAGGCTTAAGGTAGAGTAGATCTATCCAGAGGGTCAGTATCTGGTTATTAGCAGAGCTTTTACTGCCATGACCACAGGAAACTTTTTCAGGAACAAGGATCCCTCTGACAAAGCGTGGCAAGAGTTACTTTGCCATCACGGGCACTAAACTCATGAATAAGACTTTAAACTAGACATAGTGAAGAAAGGTTGTCACACGTAAGAGAAGTGAAGACACAGGGAACACGTGACAGGGAAGGCTCTCACTTCCCTTGTGAAAGAGGCGTGTCTGGGGGCCCATCACAAGTGCTTGCACACAAATGTATACAGCATGGGAAGTAACAGGAGGATCTAGTCCACGTACACTTGCAGAGCCATAATCTCAGAGAAATTACAGAGTGACAGTGGGACAGCTCACAGGGCTGGAGTGCTCCAATGGATTGATACAGGCTCTTGAAAAAAGCCAGATTGGAAAGGCAAGGAATATGTTTTTCAATCTATGCAAAGGGCTGGCTACAACATACACTGCTTTGCTTGGAACAAGTGATGAGACAGTCAAGACCTTGCAGGTAAGGATCAGAGAACAGTCCAATGTGGGTGATGCAGTGCTAAGCGTGTGCTACAGACCTCCTGATGAAGAAGGGGAAGCAGAAGCAGCCTTCATTCAAAAGCTGGAGGAAGCTTCACGATTGCAGGCCCTGGTACACATCAGGACCTAAACCCACTAGTATCTGCTGGTAGGCTGCAGCCAAGCACAAGCACTCCAGGAGATTTCTTCAGTGTGTTGAAATGGTTTCTCGGTGCAAGTGATCTGTGAAGTGAAGATGCGCTGCTAGACTTGTTGCTTACAAACAAGGAAGAACCAGACAGCGATGAGGAACTTAAGAGCAGCCTTGGCCACAGCAACCATCAAACTGTGGAGCTTAACGTCCTGAAAGAAGTGAGAAAGACTAACAGTATAGTGTGCAGTGCAAGACCCAGTACATGCAGTTACAATGTAATTCAGGAGAGCAGACTGTTCAGGGATCTTCTCTGCAGAATCTCATGGAAGACCACTATGGAAGGTGAAGGGAAAGCCTGTGAGAGCTGGCTGATCTTTAAGGACAGCCTCCTCAAAGCGCAAGAGGGACCATTCCTGCATGCAGGAATTCAAGGAAGCCTGACAGTGGACCAGCCTGAAAGGGAACCCATGACTGAGCTCAAATGCAAAACAGTGCATGGAACATGGAAGCAGGGGTGGGAAGAATATACAGACATTATCTCATCGTGTATGGGTGGAGCTAGATAATCTAAAGCTCTGCTGGAGTTGAAAGTAACAATGGATGTGGAAGGCAGTACAAAGAAAAGAAAACGTATTTTATTTTTTTCCTCCAAAACCAAAGTTATACAATAGAAACAGAATACATATCTATGTACAACAACGTTATACACATTAGTAACTCTATACATCCTTTTGTTACATACGTAAAAGAAAATCTGAAGAATGAGGGCTGCTAAATGTGAACTTGGTGCTTGATCAGTTAGCAATAAACATGTTTTGCTAGCTGTACTAGTTTACTCATAACTCTGACTAAAAAGAAAAAAAAAAAAAAAACAAAAAAAAAACCCCAAAAAACCAAAACCACAGTCACACATGCTTCCCTTAACATGATTTTCAAGATTCAGAACACAGCAGCCTAAGTCTCTTGACATGGCAACAGAATTTTTGCACTGAGAAGCAATCACACTCCAGAAATGAACATCAAATGGGATTCTATTATAACACCTCTATGAACACAGGTTTGCTTTAACCTCTTCCTGTTCTTTGGTAACAAAGATATACAAACAAGACCGCCTGATTGACATTCTCTAGTTTTCTGATTATACTCTGCTAGGGAAACAGTCATGATGTTTCAGAAATGGCACTTTTCATTGAAGCAAATTCTTAGCTTTTTCTAGCGAGGAATAACTGATATCTTGCCACAACTTAGGTATTTACAATCACTTAGCTGTCTTTCTCTTCATCCCAAAATAGATCCCAGCCAAGACACAGCCAGCATATATTTAGTAGACATTAGTCATGGAAAATGCAAAGAAATCAGCCTAGTGCAACAATAAGCAGAGGAAAAAAAAATTAAAAAAAAAAAAAATCTTCATATTCCACTTGAGGTAAGCGTAGTTTTTCAAGATAGGCTGTTCTCACACACACTCTTGATGCACACATGCCCTCACAGTGATAAGATAATGATGAAAAAAAAAAAAAAAAGTTAAGTTTACATGTGAGTCTTCAGTTCTCTTCACTTAAAAGCAGATCTCAGCTAAAAGATCCTCAGTAGTATAGCTGTACTGTAGAAGGAACAGTAGCAGAGGGCAAAGCAGAAGATCAAACAGCAGAATTCCAGTGTACAGCAGATGGTGGGGGGACAGAAGATGCTGCTCTGTAAGTAATTCCCCCTTCCTCTCTGCAGCCTCTATCCAGATGTCTCACTCACGGGAAGCTCCACTTTGTTTGGAGGCAGACTCCAGAAATCCTGTTAAACTGAGGTGACAGTTTGATGACAGGTGCCCAGTCTGGAAACTTCTACTGAAGATTCTCTTTTAGTTATAAAAACTTCAAGTCTGTTTTCAAGTTTAAAAATATTTTGGTATTTCAGGTCTTAGCCATATTACCAACAAGACCAGTCTAGAGGCCTTCCAGCGCAACTACATCTTATGAAAAATATCAGTACTCATTCCATCTTTTCTAGAAAATTTAAACTTCCAGTGAGATGGAACAAGAAGTAGCCAAAAACCCAAACCAACTCACCACTAAAATTAACAAAAACTGAGTCACAGGAAATGTCAAAATCTCTCCCAGCAGGAATCTGAGGAAGAAGATGACACACCTATACCTCACAAAATACCATATACTGAGAGAGTTTAAAAAAAAAAAAAATTGAATAAGGTCCTACTCTTCAAGTCGACATCGCATTCACCAAAAATAATCTTCAGTGTCAGAGTTGAATGAGTAAGGTGAAAGGGGAGGTCTATCAGGTACACTACTAAGTACAAATGCAGGGGCAAAGGGTCAAACTCTAAGAAAAACATAAATGTACCTTTTAGAAATGTGGATGCTGAAGGAGAGTATGAGCTGATACAAGTACAGCACTGCAAATACTTCTGCTAAAATGGGACTTGCTAGAATTATGAAGCCAGGGGTGTTTCAAGGTTATGAAGCACTCCAGCATTGCTGAAATAAGACAACTTGTGCTAGCACACCCAAGTAAGACAGTCATTCCATTACATAGCTTAGAGTCAACTTAGCTTAAGGCACTGGAGTAGGAAAACCAAAAGCTCAATTAGAGTTAAATAGCCTTTCCTGGGCAGAAGTCACAAGAACATCCAGACTGTCAGATACAACACTATGGATAAATATTCCAAAATGTTACTTCAGGCAACACAAGGTTTACAAAGACTATAGAGCTTGATACTGGACAATTTACAGAGGTAACTGTAATTTCCATAAAGCACAAGCATTCATTCCCTTTTTTGCATATTTATGAAAATGGAATAGCCTTCCTGCTGTACAATCCTGGCACTGTTACTGGAAGAATAAAACATTGTATCTTTATCTACAGAGAAGCCTAAACAAAATAATTGTGAGTCATACTCGAAAGACAAAATGATTGAAAAGACTTCAAGAAACAAAGTTTTCAAAAACTTACATAAATAGACATGCTAATATGTAACTAAAATGGCTCCATCTACTGGTTAAAATACACATTTCCTTTGTCATGACTCTCTACTGCAGAAAATTTAACCCCCAGTGACACAAGAACTCAGAGTGCCAAGCACAAACTAACACAGACAGTTATGCAGACAATCCTTTCTGATAACCATTGAGATACATCGGCAAGGTAGATTCGGGATGCTTGCATAACTGATGCTTTATTATCAGCAACACAAAAAGGAGCTTCTAAGATGTCAGGACTGACTTTTTAAATGCAAGTGTTGCGCTTTTAAAAAAAAGGTGTTGTAATATTTTCACCTACTCCTAATTGTGCAAATGTAAATTTAGAGATACATATTTAAGACCACTGTAAGATCATCTGCAGAAGAATTAATAGTCTCAGTTTGCATTCAGACATTTACTCATCTACAGGGTTAAGTAGTTTGTGGTGCTTTTCTAGTATCCTTATCTACAAAAACCTCATTTGAATCTCACTCTTCATATCATTATTTCAAAACATTAGCTAGACAGCTATCTTAATTTTAGCAAAAAATTTTAAACATTCCTGAACTTTATCATCTCCGAATATGCTACACCTAAAGCACGACAGTATTCTTTAGCGACCTTCTTAAGCTAAGTTCAAGTATATTCAAGTTATAGTCTGTATTTTATCAATCACTAATTATGAAGCAGTTCTGTTTACTAAGGGCCACTAAAGATCCTGTGTAAGAGACATCCTTGTGTAAAGGGTATCAACATTCAAAAGCCAACAGCAATCATGGTGACATGTCAAAAGTCACCTACAGATGCAGATCAATCACATGGATATAAGGCAACCACCACTCAACTCAGTACACCCCACAGCTTGTTTTGGACAGCAAATAAAACCACTGCAATGAAGCCTAATGAAAGTTATCAAGTAACATGTCAAGTTTTTGACAGCTGTGTTAACTTTTTAAGAACTCAAAGTCTGCCAGCACATACAGTTAACAGCAGCTTACGGTACTTTAACCCAGAGGTGATCAGAGACATTGCCCACAGCCCACTGCATGGTGCAAGTGGTACAAGGCATGCACCCTACCCAAACAGCACAATACAGAAAAGCAGTTTGTCTCTCAAAAGTCATAGATTCAAGTCTACGAGGTTGTCGAGCTAGTAAAAGCCTCTCTCATCAGGGCTATTTAGCTAGGGTACTACCACACCAGCGTAACAGTATTGCTTTAACTTGTGGAGACCATGTGTTCAGCCAGATGCCATGAACTTGCGGGGGAGGAGAGTTTCCTGCACAGTTCTCAATTATGCAGTACAAACTTATCCTCAGTTACCCTCACTCAGCCATAAAGAGACAACACTGGTTTGAGCTTACCATGTTAATATGAAAAAAATGTGTATGTACCAGCACAATATTCTTCAGAGACCTTTCATTTGACTCACCATCACAACAGTTACATGTCAAATAAGCAGGCCAATAATCACACATAAGAACACTTTCCACTAGTTAGTTTATAAAACAGTAGGTCATTCAAGATAGGTGGAAAGATATGAAGTAGTCAATTGTGTAAAACTTTGTTGTAGTGTACTGATGCTACTTACACTCCTACGTATAAAGTACAACCAAAGGCAAATCAAGACATATTTTAAAGACTTTTTTTTTTTTTTTAATAACCACTTAAGAGGAGTACTACATAGCTAGACAAAATTACCAAGCTATCTGAAATGCAATAACTGGACCAAAGCTTGGTTAGGAAACTATTCCAATTAGTTAGCTGCCACCAAATACCTGGTTCTGCTTTGAAATCCATTCATGAAAGTTAAGTTACAGTTAAGATTTTTCTTGAAAGGAAAAAGCACTTCGTATTTTCCATGATTATTAAACTGTTGAAGTTGTAACAACCAGCAGATTCTGATATCTAGGATACTCCTCATCAATGTGAGTATTTTTTTTATTTCCAGTGGCTCTGATGTCTGTCACCCTACATTCCTACAAGTCTTCATGGGTTTTGTTATGGATTTTAAAAGTTGGGAGTACCAGACACTACCTTGTGACATTTAAAAGATGCATCAGTATAAAGGAATGGACAGATCCCGTTGAGGCAGCGATGTGTGTTGGTGAAGCAGGCTGTACCTGAATGAGTCTTCAAATGAAGTCTGAAGTGAAAGCCCAAAGCAATCACTGAAACAAAACCACTGTTGAACAAGAAAGTCTAAAACCCACCTGATATTGCGCATACACAGCTGATAAAAACATAGAAGTGGTAACCAACCACATAGCCACTTCAGAAAAAACACAGGGACACTAATGCCCTCTTCACTGAGATATGGCAGACCACATTACTTTAACACTTTGATTAGGAAAGCCAGAAGCAGAAGCCTAGAAATACACCCTTCAACAACAACAGCCATTTTCAGTCCTATCATCATGTGCAGTAGAATAGTGATAAAACCAGATTTGTTTTATTGAAAGAAAAAGACAAGACAAAGAAACATAAACCCATTACTTAGCCATACTGCATGGTCTACGACTTCTGTGAACATTTTATGATATACATGAAGTAGTATCAAATACTAGAACTTTCCATCTACTTTTTTTTTTTTTTTAAGGTAACAAAGTATTTTCAAAATATTACCTCAAAATACCTAGAGGCAGAACTGCAATATACGCCCCTTTAAATGCTACTTACAGTTGCTGCAAAGAAACCCACCAAACTATTTGGTAATGAACACCATAATGACAAAAGCTAGAACCAAGACCACTGGTATGCAGTATTAAGCATTTTAATACCATCACTCTAACTGTCTAACTCACCACTGTATAGAAAGCAACACTCCTACTTGAACAGAACAAAAAACAATGATCATAAGTAGTTGTTGAGGGAAGAGGAAAAACAAGACAAGCATACAACTCCTCCTCCTTACACTCTCACAACCTCCAGCTATTTTCAACTCTGACTTCCTGAGGCTGTTACTCATCCATTTACTAACCTCAGTGCATTTCTCTTCCAACATTTGTCCAGCCTCCCCTTAAGTCCACAAAAACTTCTTGTGTATGCATCCTATAGCATACACAATATTCCTTACACTGAGTGAAGAATCACCTCTTTTTGTCCTGAACCTAGCGCCCAACTCTGATATGATTCTGGCATCCTCACCTGCTCGCTCTCCAGGAGTTTTATAGAGCCTTACCCTATCATTGTGCCATCGTCCCTACTAGGCTGACAAGTCCTAGCCTGTTCAATCATTTCTCATCAAGGAACTAATTCCCATCTTGTTGCCCTTCAGCAAACTTTTTCCAATAATCATAGAAGCATTAGGGTTGGAAGGGGCCTTTCAAGGTCATCTAGTCCAACCCCCCTGCAAGAAGCAAGGACATCTCCAACCAGATCAAGTTGCTCAGAGCCCTGTCCACCCTGGCCTTGAACATTTCCAGGGATGGGGCATCTACCACCTCTCTGGGCAACCCGTTCCAGTGTTCCACCACCCCCACTGTAAATTTTTTTTTTTTTTCTTATAATGCATCTTTTCTAAGATGAGGGGTAGAACAGTTTATGTAAGGTATGAAAGTACCATGGATTTATGTAGTTACATAGCTTTCTTCTCTACTTATCCCACGTGTTCTGATCATTGATTGCTCTCTGGTTGTAATAACTATATCAGGCATTTGCTTTATCTCACCCTTCCACCTTTTATGTATACACTGCCACCAAGGAGTCTCCTCAAAATATCAGTGTCCTAAACACTTGATGACTTTAAGATCTAGGGTAAGCAAGCAAGGGTAAAGGCTTACTTTTGATGGAATAAATCCAAGGGAGGGTAATGCTGACTGATTGAGATGCTTCTCCATGCAAGAAGCACCAAAGCTTGCTTATTACATATCTAATACTACATAAACACAGAACCACCTGATTTACCAACACTGGAGGAAGAAAAGGAAGTGTTAGGGAGTTTTGTTAGATCATGTATCTGTATTTTTAAGCCACAGCACTTAAGTTCTCAGATGTGATTCATACTTTCTACACAGTCCTTTTATCTTACCAAGACACTTATTTCTGAAAAAGTGATGCATGCGTAAGCAGTTTCAGCAAGCTCTGCTATCAGGAAGGTGACCTGTACTACCAGAAGCACAGGATTAGAAAAATTAAGTAGAAATTACCCATATTTTGGCTTAAGTAGCTTTCATGTGTATAAAATTACAACCCTTGCACACAAAAACCACAGCAAATCTAACATCGCTATGCTATGTAGCTGCCCAAAGATCATAATGCCTTGTTTTTTCTTTAAGCCATTTACTTCACGTGTTTTTCCTATATATTCCTTTTTTTTTTTTCTAGTTCCTACCAATGTTTCTACTCTCACTTTTTTAACCATTTCAGTTTTGTCCCAGCTGTAGTTACATCCTGAATACACTTCGGCGCCAAGGTCAGGTTCCTGCCTAGGCGTTGCTGTTTTGAGGAAACCAACTTGGACTGCTCCTCTGAGCACCTCTGCTCAAAACACCTACATCAAAAATGACCATGCAGTAGTATCGCAGCTTACGCATCTGTACAAAAGACCCTTAGTTATTTTCTGTAAAACAGAATGCAAATGACTCCTTGCCAGGCCTGGCAAAGATATGCTCAAGGCACACCAACTTTCATGAAGTCTGTAATCCTCTTTTCATTTTGATTCACCTGAGGGTAACCGTTAGCATCTTGCGCTTTAACTCCATACACTTGAAGTCCAAAGCTTTTGCAACTTGCTCCAGACAGCCTAGCATCTCTTTACTAGCTGGGAACATTCTCCTGCCAGCTAAGAGATACCTCCTACAGAGAGGCAAGGTAGTCTTAACACTAATTAAACCCATCAAGTAGTCTACTTTTACCAATAAATTTATCTTGATCAAACTAACATGAATTAGGAATGTGCCTTTTTGGGGCAGAAAGAAGAAGGTGGAGAAGTGGTCTAGAATACATCTACAAAACCTTTAGTGGTGAGCACATACATTAACTTCTGAAGCCAGCATACAAAGACTGTAGTAATGCAAGGAATTTGCAAAATTCATGGACCTTTGAACCACTAAGTTATCAACGCTCCTGTTATAACAAAGGAAAGACATTCTAAACATACTGATGTCACAGGAAGCTAGCACTTCATTAGATTGCCAAATTTATCAAATGTGACTGAAGTCTTTCCTTGAAGAGCAGCGGAAAGATGATGAGAACTCGCATGTTTTCAGTGTTATTTCCCTCTCCATGACAGCATTCTTTGTGTCACAAACTACACATCCCTCCTCTCCAGGCACTGAAAACAAATCGCTGTGCGACACCTTTTTGGAAAAGGCCTTGAAGGGGAATATCAGAGTAAGGGCTCAGAGGCTCATTAACAAAATTCAGACTTTGACTCATCTGAAGGGAGGGGAAATTACAAGCGTGGAACCACATGTATTTTTCAGTAGCACAGGAAGTAAGGCAACCAGTCTGCTTTACTTAGCCACCGGCCCGGGAAGGAAATGAACCCAAGCTCGGTGGTTTTATCCATCTCTCCCCCCTCACCAACACTGCTGCCCCCCCACTTCAAAGACCAGAAACCCGCCGGTGAACCCTATCCACCACCTGACCCGGCTACGCGGCCGGGCACCGTGAGGACAAGGGGAAGCTCGCCGCTTGCCATGTGTGCGCACTTCTCCCTCGCCCAGGAACTCGTCAGCGAGCGGGGCCGGCGGCGGAGAGAGGCGAGGCCAGGGACGGCCGCACCGCCCACCGCCGCCGGCACAAGACCGGCGGGGCTCTCACAAAGAGAGGCGGTGGGAGGGAGAACGGGGACGTAAGGGACAGGGGCAACCGCCGAGCGCCCGCCGCGCCGGCGCCCGGAGCCAGCGGCTGAACAAAGGCTCCGGCCCCGACGCGGGAAGAGGGCGGAGGTT
>WHYT01016654.1:714963-726602 GCA_009806455.1 Tetrax tetrax | reverse complement strand
GCCCTCCCGGTGGAGGGGAACCGGTTGCCGGGGCGGGCGAGCCCCGCCTGACGGAAAGGTTGCAGTCCCGGGTTGGCGGGGCCGGTGCGGCGCCCCCCACCCGCGGGGGAGAGCGGCGAGCTGCCGGCGCCGGCGGAAGGAGAGCGGGAGCGGGAGCGGTGCCGGTGAGGACGGCCGGTTGACAGTTGCCTCGCACAGCACCCCTGCCCACTTGCCGGTAACTTCTGCCAAAGCTTTCACCACGCAAGCTGAAATTTTTCCATGCCAGGTGCCTGCCTCGGGCTTCATTTTTTTTTTTTTTTTTTTTTTTTTTTTTGGAAAATACTAACCAAAATAATTCAGTCATTTCCAAAAATAATATTATTTGCCCTTGTATAAATATTCCAACAATCCTTTATTCAAAAGGTTGGCGGGGGGGTAGTGTCAAGGTTGTGTTTTTGGCTGCCTCTGTAAAGCTTCGCCCCAGTAAAAGTTTTTAGAAAGAACTGGCTGTTTACACCCGTCTGGCAGAGATAACTTTTGCCCCGTCTGCCCCTGTAGACTGCACCCTCCTTGGACACATTCGGCTCCAAAATACCAAACACCGAACACGCATGCACACGGTGGATGAGCCACCCCTTCATGCTTCCTATGTTCAACGACATGCTTGTATCACCCAGGGGCTTCTCCTTTCAGCTGCACCTACTACAGTTTGGGGAGGGGAGGGTAGTAGTTTGTGGCCCCTTTTTCCACCCTGAGACCTTGCCTGGCCTGAGGCAATGAAGCTCTAATACATCAGTGCAACGAGTTGGTGTGCGCCAGCGGGGCCGAGGTGCCGCACAGCTCGGCAACGTGTGCCACCCTGGGACCGCTTTTGGGGTGCTTTGGGCTTAAGTGCTTATTTCTCATGCACAGCATGTGAACTCAGAATGGCTGGGAAGTGTCAGGAAGAAAATACCAATGACTTCACTGCAAGCCCCATCCCAGCTTGCCTTCTGAAGGTGATAAAGTCTGAATGGGTCACTTCAAGAAAGGCACAGAGGTTTCGGGATCAGACTGGGAACCCAGGAGATGCAGTGTAAAAGAGAAGGAGGCTGACTGACACGTATAACACGGCCAAGACAGATCAAGGCAAAGGGACCAGAATTAGACCGGGTCTCAAACAAGCCCTCTCAAATGGAGACGAGCGCTGCTGGTCTTATCAGTACCTTTAGAAGCAGCAAATGAAAGGAACACGTGCCTCAGCAAACACCATGCTGGGTGGACTAAGAATGCTATAAAAGGAGGCTCTGCAGAGCCGCTGGACAAAAATGTAAACCTGGCCGCAGAGGCAATCCGGGCCTCTCCTCCAGCCTACCAGCAGGAGGCTTAGCGCAGCTTCAGAAACCCGCTTGCTGGGGAGGCTGGCCACCGGTGAGCAAAAGGCTCTGAGCCTTCGCCAAAAAGAGCTGATTGGTGACCAGCAGTCCTCCCTTGCTTTTCAGGAAAGGCACTGGCAGAGACGGATCGATCTGCAGATTCAAACAGTTCACTGTTTCCCTGAGCAGAAGCAGATGTTCTGAAAGGTACAGCGGGTGCGCACACTGCTGGGTGGCACTGGGCGCAGATGAAATCCTGGCCATAAGGCCAGACCTCCTGGCCCATACAACTCGGAGGAAGCTTTCAAGTTAATGACTTGGCATGGGTCTACACCAGGTCACTATAACCTGTACTTTGAGGAACATATCATTAGTTGTTGTGGTTTAAGCTACACCTGCCGAGTTGTACTGAGGAGATGAAGTAAGGCAAGCTGTGTGGAACAGATTGAACAGGGAACAATCTTAACACACTCCTCAATCAATGATTATGACCTGGATCAGGTCTCACCTGAGTTTGAACAGACAATAGATAGAAATAAAGCACTGTGCAGAACCACCACAAAACTAATTACTTTGACGTAAAGTGCCTTGATACACCTGCAGTATAACTGTGACCTCTTCTGTCCTTTCCTCTTCCAGGAACGGGACTGGCAGAGTTTCAACTCAGATAACTCATTGAAAATGACCTTGCAGTAGACAGCATGGGTATAATGGGCATGGATTGTAATTTCAGGTCTCTCACAATTACTGCAAAATAAGTGTCTTGGGAGGCAGATCACGGAGGTCCTCTTTTGATACCGGGATGAACATAACCCGTCTTCACAAGCAAAAGACTTGTCAATTCTCTGGGGACTCAGCTCAGGGAACAGTAATATCTAAAGTAAGGACTTCCCGTAATGTGCAGTAAACGACAGTATTTGGTGAGGTTCCTAAGGGGACAGCAGATAGAGTGTTTCTAAAAGCTCAGCCAGAGTGAAAAGAAGGTTTAGTCCATCAAAAAGGAGGCTACTGACGAGAATGTCAGTTAGGTTTCGTCATTAAACGCTGTTCCTTTTCCATTATCCTCTTGATCTCTGAAGAGGGGTTCTAAAGAGGGATCTCTGAAGCAATGCTCTAGCACTCTCTTCCCTGGCATCAGAGAACACCCAATAGACAGATCAAGGCACAGTAGGGCCCAGCATTCATTCATCGTACTTCCTTTGGCACATTATACTAAGAACAATATCTCCAGGTGAACACCCAGTCATTTGCTGAGCTGAAAAACTTGTTTGCTCACTGCATTCCATCTGGTCACTGTATATATAACTACAGCAGAAAAGGCCAACCTGGCTTCCCCATGCCATGCTGCTGGAGTGAAAAGAAAGTGATGCCTCTGTTCACATCAAGTTGATCAGAACTTCAAAATGTTCAAAACCTACCTTTTCCAAAAGCGATTACTGAAATAGGCCAGGTTTGTGCATACCAGGTTTGAGCATAAGTGCAACTGTCACCAACGCACTAGATGATATATGAAAAGAGATGGACAGGGCTCACGTGGCACTAAAGAAGTGGATCATGGCATTTTTTTAATCAGATAATGTACCGAGTCCACTTGGAGTGGCCTGATGGTGCTTTTCCTCCACTCCGCTTCTTCCCTTTCCTCCCCCCACCCCCACACACATTCTTGGACATGGATGGAACAGGAAGAAGTTGTTGGATAAGCCAGATCTCTGATTAGGAAATTGCCTGTCTCCTTAAGGCAGAGCCATCAGTGTCAGCTTTACACCTTACTCTCCTGCTGTTTAATTCTTGCCAACTATCAGGCACTTACCGGGCTCAAAGGAAGTAAGTTAAGGGCTGACAAAAGCACCTTCCATCCAGCCTGACACCAGCATCTGATCCACTCTAGTGTCAACTGCTCTGGCAAGTATGACCGCTGCCAGGAAGTTACCACAGACCTCATGGACAGGATGAAAAGATGGTGTTTGGTGGGTAACTGCTACAGCCATTACCACTGTCAAAGCAGACTCCTTCTCAGGGTCTTTGTTAACATTGGCTGTTCTTAGAGGGTGACACAATTAATGGAAATATTGGCAACTTTAATGGTGGTTCCTCTCAGACTGAGGAACCACCAATGGAAAGAAAAAAGGAGAAAGGGGCTGAGGGGGGAAAGAAGATAAGGGGACTGGCACTTCTTTCTCATTAGAGCATCTGATGCTGGCAGAAGCAAACAGAAATTGAAGAAATGAAATCACTGTGTAAGGAGGAGAGGGATGCAATATGCAAACAACCAGTTCCTATAGCTGCACTAGGACAAAGAACATTTAAATTGGAGTAACAAAAGTCAAACAAAAGGGATAAGGGCAAAAAGACACAAATACTAGTGCAAACAACCACAGGTGCAGAAGGGAACAGGCAAGAGAAACACGTGGGTGAGAAGACTGGCTCCAAGCAAAGTAGTGGAGTAAGCTTCAGAAGAAAGATGCTGATCTCTTGAGGATGAGAAAAATAAGTGTCAGATGTTAAAAAGGAGGTGGAGAGGAAGAAGGGGTGAGGAAAGAAACACACAAACTAGAGCTGCAAAAGGAAAAAGGCATTCTGGTCTAATGCTCTAAAAGACAAAGAAAAGGGTCTAGGGAGAAGAGGGTTCTCTGCTAGGAGGCAGAGTATAGCTGAAAAACTAATCTCAGGACCCCTGCCAATGTACTTTCTCCATCTCAATTTAAAAAATGAAACTTTGTCTTACATGGTCAACTAAACTGTGCATTCTTTACATTCTACGTGTCTGTTTGCCAGGTTGAGACTGCAAAAAAGTCAAAGACATTTGCAAATAAAGCCAGAGCATGTTGCATTTTGAAGATGAGTGTCATAAAATACTTAACACTTAAAAAAACTACCAGTTGCAGGTGTCTAAAATTGGATACTGAAGATTAGTGGAAGCTCTTGACATTGTTTGGCTAGCCATCTACAAAAGGATAAATACCCCTTGCCTTACTTGTGAAAGCTGTCATGGAAGTCAATGCTTATAAAACAACCAGACATATAAAGCTGAATATTAGTAAAAAGCAAAAAAGAAAAATAATAATTTCATCTCCAGAGCAGTAAGTAATAAATACATCCTAAGTCAGCACAACTAAGATAAAACAATGAGAAGTTGTTCATTAAGGAAATGTCATATTTTATGTGCTGAATGCACTAAGAATTGTCTTGTAAAAAAAAATCACAACAAACTGCAGCACCAGAATACATGAAGACCACCTCATAAGGCACATGAACAACAGGGTCAAATCAAAACTAATAGCAATCTGCATTCTGGCAGATCCTAAACTAAGATGTACAAGTGTTGAGTGCTTGTCTCCACACAGTTTGTGGGTGTAATATTAAATGCAAAATTGTGACTAAATATTTATGGTATATTAATATGGTCAAGGATCAAAGTTATTCATGTTTCTTTCCAGAAGATTTGTTGTTCTATGTGGTTTTTAAATGCTTATGAAGAAATAGTCACAGGCCTGAGGAGTTCATAATCTAAAGCTAAGAAAAAAAAAAAGCAGACTAGAGGACAAGTGCAGCATGTTTGAGGTATACCAAAATTACCAAATTCCAAAGCTGAGGCATAATCAATACCTCTCCTAAAACCACCTCTATTGTGATGCCCTCAAATGAGATTTCAGTGCAAACAAAACAGTGATGTCACCATCATTACAGTCACTAGCCCGAATGAGTACAGGTTTAGATGAGTAAAGTAGATTTGAAAGGTATATAGCAAGCCAAGACAGGTCACTTAGGAAATAAAATCACTTCCACTTAATTTTCTCTCCTGAATTCTCCTGCCTTTTAGAAGATCAATTGTCTTTATGTTTCTTTTTTCTTCCACGTAAAGAGAAAGAAAAATACACTTTAAAACTTGTTTGAGCTGTTACACAGTTCGAAAAGAGTTTTTTAGTCTAGGGAAATTTGTTTCAGTTTGTCTTTAAAAAAAAGAATGGAAAAAAATCTACCACTTAATCATTTTCCGGCATGTCACAATACTGAAACCAGTAGAGACCTGTGCCAGAAGGAAAAGATTTACTAGTTTCAGTGTGTAGAACCTGGCCATCTTAGAAGGCACGGTCAGACAGTATGAAAGGTCTCTAACAAACTAACAAAAGTCTTGATTGTGTATCCTTCTATTGCTATTTATCCTTCTTTAGTACCAGCTTTACTCATACATAGTACCTACCTTGTCCAACTGCAGTAATGCAAACAAGGAATTTGGCAATCAACAGCAGCAGCAGACTTCAAAGAAAATTTTCAGTTAAATTTCTATATGTGTGAAAATTTTTAACACAAATTTCTATTTCTTCCCTCATCCAATTTATGTGCAATATCTAAAACGTAGGAAATTTCTGCCCCCTCAGACTTAAGCATATATTTAATGATATGTTTTACGATCAGGGCACCAACTCAGCATCACCATGGCCATCTTACTACAAGAATAGGCCTTCCTGACATTCCACCTTCACATTGTTAGCTCTACGGTAGCCGTCATATTTCATTTTCCCCTAGGACAAAGAAAGGAACAGTTGTTTAACTTAAAAGACAACATTGGCACAATTTAGGCTGGAAAAAGTTTCTAGACACCAAAAGAATGAAAGTCTAGGGAACTCTTTTAAGGCAGGTCTAGGGCAACTTCAAGAAAGCAAGAAGATAGACCTTGAAGTAGTCATTAAGGATTTTAGCATGTAAATGCTTGTTGTAGGAGAGAACTCTTCCAAGAAAAGCTTCCAAGAAGATCTTTCAAATCCTGTGGTCTCACACATTTCACATCTGCACTTGTTCCTTGTTATCTATATAGGCTCTCAGTGTAATATTTTAACCTCACCTACGCAGGCCTTCAGATCATCAAAACAATCTGCACCCTTTATTATAGCACTACTTAGCCTAAAGTCCTCAGTTTAACCTTTAACCCGTTCCTCAGCCAAGGAGGAATATTAAAGGTTAGTCAACTTCTGTAAAAATTTTTCACATGCACAGAAGGAAGATAGCAAATAAACACCAAAGATATTTATACATCCTGGGTTCTAGGTACCTCAGATAAGTTGTGCAATATGGGACACCAAATCTCTTTTCCCATAAGGTTCTTTAGATGATCATATTCTTCCCACACAATTTCTCTTCCATCACCCCAGGGAGTTTAATCATACCTGTTGTGATGAAAAGCCAGCTTCTAAATGAGTTTGGACACCCTCTGGACTCAGTTCCAAAACGCCCAATTAACTATATGCCAATTATCTACATACAAAATGCCTTCAGAGTTGGCATTTCTGTTTCACAATGTCCTACCACAAGGTCTTCACGCAGGATCTGGTGACTATACCTTTAAAAACAGTTGTAACATCATCTGTATTAACATAATTTTCCTTTATTTCAATAATGGGCTTAAACAGAAAAGTGTGGGGTTTTAAAACTTTTTATCAGTAGAACCATTCTTTACTCAGTACACTATCAGTAGCTTAATTTTTGTTTTTGAAACTATGTAACTGGGCTAAAGAAAAAATAACAAAAATAGACACTATATTTATGCAATCTCTACCTTTCAAAACAAAGTAACGTTACTACCTATTAAGTTTTCAATTCACTGTTGTAGTCTTTGCTTTCTGATCAACAACATATGCAAAAAGCATGTCTAACTTCAGTTACTTTTCTTCCATATTCGAGAAGTTTCAGCTCTTGAGAAGTAAGGTACTTAGGGACAGAAAACAGCAACATAATAAAGTCGTAGTCCTTTAATATTTAAATAAATCATTATAACAAATAAAATTATAATAAAATATTATCTAATTACAGATTGCAACTTCAATGTTTTACTGAATATTATCACATTTATTAAACCTTGCTTTTTCCAACTCCTATGTTGAAGCATAACCCTACATATTTCTATTTTCTCCACAAGAGTCAGGAAACCTTTACTTTAAAAGTGGAATTAAGCAAGAAGATTAGAGTTGGCAGGAATATATCAATAAGACAGGAAAGGAGCTCTTTCACTCCTGGCCTCCTGAGAGAGAATGGGTTTGAATGTTGTTTCTAACAGAGCACGGAGAGGATAGTGAAAAATGTGGTTGTTAATGAAGGACGAGACTGATGCAAATAAGGTTACGCGTCCCACTAGGCACTGCTTTGTGATATTTTGGAAGAGGAAGTGGGTGGCCTACTTTGCTTCCGCCCCCACTTAAAGAGAAATACTTACTGCATAGATCATCATCCCCACTATCTCTGGTTTTCTGGCACTGATAGAGGAGCATGGATATACGAACATTTATTTACAAGTCAAATACATGTTCCACATTTTATTATGTGGTAATTAACTTTAAGACGGCAGTGCTGTTAATGAGCTGTATGTATTCCCTAATGCAAATCAGATTAGGACTTAATGACGTTATAACCTCCTCATGAGGGGACTGTTGTCAAAGTCCCTTGTGTAAATGCAACTTCTAGAAAGTTCAAGTCTCCTATCTAAGACTTCTAAAGAACAAATACTATAACAATGCACTACATCAAGATTCTCAATTGAAAGGAAAAAGAGTTGATGGCAAATTTAGCTGTATTGTTCAGGAGATAAAGCGATTACAGCACAAATCCAGAGATTAGTGTCCCTCTGAACATTTTTCTTAGCAAAGACAACTCCTCACAAATCACCAACAGATAACACAAAACAAAATAATACTTTCCAGGTCCTTGCAATCAGATCTATTCTTCTATCATTTTCTTAATGAAGAAGCATTCATCAGATTCGTCTAAGAGGTGAGATATCCACAAAAGAGTTTAGAAGAATCAGATCACAGTTGAATATTTTCCTGAGCCACTGTCAAAGTGCACTCTTATTCTTGTCCTTCTCCTTAAGGCCTCTTCCACGCATGTGCTTTCTATTCTAATGACCTACTCTATTTCCAGTCTGGAAATTGCCGTGGCACAAATCCCACCTGTTAGGTAATTTTGGGCAAAAAAAGCTATGAGGGTTAGAGCAAGAAGAAAGCAGCCAGAAATGAGAGTGGCCAGCTAAGGAAAGCAAGGTACAGCATAAGCTGTCTCCATTCCTAAATTGCCTGTACTCCGTCTAGAGGATTTACTGGGTGAGCTGGCAGTGTGCTTAGAAGTGATGGCCCCAGGCCATCGCAGTGAAAATGGAAACTGCTACCTGCACTTTCTGTCCTATATGACACAAGTTCTTATAATATTTATGAAAGTACCAAATTGTAAGTATATGCTATCCAGGACAATTGTTCTGTCAACAAATGGAACACATGTTTCTGCAGCGCTCTGGTAACTGAGTAGGAGTCAGATTACATCCCATCAGCCAGCTGGGAGGCTAAGTTTTCCCTTGTGATTGTGAACCACCAAGTTGTTTTTGGCAAGATACAAATAGCCGTGTCCCTGTCAGACATCTAGGCACTGAATTTCCAATTATGGAGACATTGCATTTAAGAGTTTCAGATCTGAACTGTGGAGTTCACCTTAATTCAGCAACTATTGCAAAATAATTTGCCTGTCAAGTTACAGGCCAATCTGGAAAAAAAAAATTACAGAAATTCATAAAAAAGTTTGCTAAGGTACTTGCATTTGTCTAGCAAAGGATTAAAATGCCTACAGCCAGACCATGCGGATTTTCAGTTTTAATAAAATGTAATTATTTTACTATTGTCCTTTTTTTTTTTTATTGATTGATATTAGTGGGGGAAGACATGAAAAGGCAAGTTGGAGTCTATCCATACCAAAATCTACACAGAAAAGATAAAGAGCTTCTTGGATCTTCTTCCTCAGAATTTAAGAAATTAAAATTTTATTCTGTCTCCCCATCAGGCTGTACTGACACATTCAACTTCCATGCAGATGCCTTCAAAATTCCTTTGTACTGTGAGTTTCAGTTCTTGTTTATTTCTTATTGCAAAAAGTTGTTCTGCGCAGCTCTACAATTACATGGGATAGACCATACTATCGTTGTGCTGCTAAAATGCTCCTATACTCTTCACAATGCTACTTCTTTACTACAGTCCGTTTTTAAGGTGCAGCATAGTTGGACAGTATCAAATTCCTATCTGTTAATAGAAAAGTCAGAGTTCTTGAAAGACAAAACTTTTCTCTTTGTGGTTATGCAACTCACCTACTACAGCAGAAACTTTCATATACAACATTCACTCAGGAATTAATCCAAAGTGAGTCTAGTAAAATCAAATATTAGATCATTTATGAAATATATTTAAATTGCTATTACTGATTTTTTTCTGGTAACTTTCTGTCTGCAAATGTAGTTCAGTATGCTAAATTTCCTTTTTTAAAGACTTAAAGTAGAATCGACATCTAGAGAAATGAAGTTTAAATAAACAATAAGGAAAGAGAAAATCTGTGGAAACAGAATATGGAAGTGGATCATTTGGGAAATATATTTACAGGACACAAAAAATTACTCACATCTTTTAAATTCGGCTACCTAACCTGAAATGCTTTACATCTGTAACCAGATGTCTGTATTTGTAACCAGGTTGCCACATGTTCCAAATGGGTTACAGCAGTTACTCTAAAATTTAAGAAATCTAGGTTCTTTACTTAGGGCACGTGTAACAATTTAAACTTCAAATAGTAAAATCTTGAAAAAAATTAAGAAAACAGGCAAAAATCTTGAACCTAACTCATGACTCTCATTTTAAGTTAGCTCCCAGTTACAAAACTCTTGCTTACTTTGGTGACTGTTGCATCCGCTAAAGTATTCCCAGTCTGAAGTACAAAACAAAGCAAGGATCCCTGTGTTATTCCCTCAGGCATGGTGTCCTGGCTCATCGGGCTCATTTGGGCTCATTGTTCAGGGTACCTGCAAGAAGAAATGTAAAATGGTAAAAACCGCCATACTGGATCAAATCATAGCTCTTTATGTTCCATATTCTGCTTCTGACACCAGCCCACAGCAGAAGCCTAGCAAAAAAAAAAAAAAAAAGAAGAAGAAATAGAATAATTTTAGTATGATCTTTCCCCTGGTACATCCTCCCAGTTCTCAGCAGCCAGCATAGGAATCTCTTAGTCTGAATGCTGTCTCCAAACCACCATGTTAAGAGCTGCCAATAGAGAAATCTGCCATGGCTTTCTTCAACATATATTTGATTTAATTTATACTTTTGCTGAGCAGATAACTGCCTTTTGTGTTTAAACTGCCTTGTAACTGAAGAAATTAGAGTTCCCAGTTAAGTTACAAGAAATAGCCAATATCAATTTTTGCTAATTTTCCCTGATTCACATGTGATTTTGAAAACTTTGTCACTTTATGTCTCTGAGGAAGGGACTATCTTTTCCTGAGGACAGGAGTGACCAATGAGACCAGGTCACCATGGTTCCTCCTTTGCATAAAAGTCAGTTTGTACCACTGAACCCCTGTCCCCATCTCCAGCTCTGCTGTACTCAGAGGCACAGCTGTGTACAGTATTGAAACTCCAGGTTGCTAATACTAACATAACATTATCTTCTTTTTATTTGTTATTCCTTTCCTAATAATTTCTAGCATTCTGCTGGTTAGTTTGCCCACCACTGAACACTGAGCTCATTTTTTTCACAGGATTATCCACAGTGACATGAATATTATTTCCCTAGCAGTAATATCAACTAAAAGCAGTGCCTCTGAGACACATCATCAGACTCACTAGTACTTCGTGAAGTTGCATAGAATTTCCATTCACCTCTAGTTTTCATACAATTTTTCAAATTCTTTCTTCTTAAAAAAAAAGAGCTCACCTGGTTTAAGCATTTTTTCAATGGATAGAAGAGGATTTTTTAAACAAATATTATCACTATCTCCAGGAAAATGGAAGTTCCTATGGCACCAAAGGAAGAATGTTGCCACAAGTACAGCAGTATTACCTAAAATATTCTAGATTAAGCTGATTTTTAGGATGTTGACTATGATGATTTCTACTAGTGATCTAAATGCAAGTTTGCACTTACAATTAACATATACCCATTTACAGCACTTAACTCTCCTGCATCCTGTTTATCTGTGCTTAAAAAGTCTTATTTGAGCTTAAAAAGTCTTTTCTTTTTTTCTCTCCCCCTCCCCCCATATTTACAGTTCTAATACTCCAACACTATTTGAATATAAGGACTGATACTAAATATGTCTAACAGAAGAACATCTTGGCCTGGATGTAGAAGGGGTAGGAAAAGCCAAATACAGTTTCTGCTGTTTCATTCTTCCCTGGACAAGATATACTCTGAGCAAAAGTCTTCCTTACTAAAGATTTGCAGTTTGTGTAAATCATCTTGGCTACCCTGGCTTGACTGCATCCATGTCAAGCAGTCCAT
>WHYT01016654.1:664301-704271 GCA_009806455.1 Tetrax tetrax | reverse complement strand
GAAGTTCCTATGGCACCAAAGGAAGAATGTTGCCACAAGTACAGCAGTATTACCTAAAATATTCTAGATTAAGCTGATTTTTAGGATGTTGACTATGATGATTTCTACTAGTGATCTAAATGCAAGATTGCACTTACAATTAACATATACCCATTTACAGCACTTAACTCTCCTGCATCCTGTTTATCTGTTTTATTTGAGCTTAAAAAGTATTTTCTTTTTTTCTCTCCCCCTCCCCCCATATTTACAGTTCTAATACTCCAACACTATTTGAATATAAGGACTGATACTAAATATGTCTAACAGAAGAACATCTTGGCCTGGATGTAGAAGGGGTAGGAAAAGCCAAATACAGTCTCTGCTGTTTCATTCTTCCCTGGACAAGATATACTCTGAGCAAAAGTCTTCCTTACTAAAGATTTGCAGTTTGTGTAAATCATCTTGGCTACCCTGGCTTGACTGCATCCATGTCAAGCAGTCCATGTACCGCTTAAGCAATAGCAGTATATTATCTCAGAAGTGTGTAGGGAGAGACAGAGGAAGAAAAGCTGACCAGATGTGAGGCCATTCTGAATTGAGAAACCAGTTTGCACGTTAGCATGGCACTCTGCTGGGGCCAATCACCCTGGTGAGAAATACTCCATATAGACATACCCTCAGACAGTTGCTGACATTTTATGTCTCTCCTTTGCCTTTTATGGGAGTTGCCATTTATAGCCAAGAAATAGTTCTAATTTTATTCCTTTCCAATTTCAGGATCTAAACCAGCACTAGAAGTCTGTTTAACAAACCCATGTGAGGCTCCCCAGTTTAGCAATGCCACCACCCTGCTGAACTTTGAAGGCAACAGGCACTGTCAATGGTTTGGCATTCCACCTTATCTCCCCATCAGCATTTGTCTTAAGCTTTTATTTGTATTGTTCTGTGAAAGTAAAAACATACAGAGACAACTCTCTACCTTCAGCTGTGTGATGTGGTTTGGAGCACTTTTGGCAATTTCATTTATAATCAGTCCTACTTAAGCTGTGAGTAAAACGTCCATTTACACCAGTGGATAGAGAAATTGAGTTTACACATTCAGTTCTGACTTAGTACAACCAGTTGTTGTAACACTTTGTTCCCTAACTGCAAGGTACAATAAGAACAGACGGTCTTGCGATCATTGCACACTGTTACTTTTTTCTCTATGTAATATAAAGTTACTATGACACCTGCGGAGAAACACATTCCAAAAATCTAGCATACCAAAATTTTCTGTAGAAACAAAGTGTCTAATATTTTATTTCTCAAAGAAAATACACATAATCGTGACAATGTTAGGGCCCCTAGTTTGGCCTCTGGTCTCAGATCCTCCAAGATATTTCAGTGTTACTGTTGTATTGCGTTTCAGTAAGAAATTTGCTCTCCACCTTCTTCTCGATTACAGTTTCATTTGAAAGAAAAACAAAACGCTACTGAAAATAGTTGCTCATTCAACACCAACATCAGTTTGGCAAAGCTCTGCACAAATCTTCTGATATAGGATATGGCTTGCTTTGTTTAAGCTTCTAAATCAGGTTATATAGAAACTTATTGGAATTTATATGACCCACCCAAAACCCTGTATAAACTCTAAGCTCTGCAAAGTGTAATACAAACCAAAGATAGAAGATTATAGAGGGAAATAAAATGCTAAACATAAGCTTTATAATTTGCCAAGAAAACTGTAGATAAAAATAAAGCTTGGAAGTTAGCTCTAATACTTGGCTGCAGGAAAGCTTACTTTGCTGAGGACTAGAGTTTAGAATAACTCCCTAAAGAACTCTGGCACTAGTAGGAACAGACTGCAAGGACTTATGTTATTTAGAAAACAATTCCTTCTAGAGCCAGAATGATTAGCTTTCAAGAGCACATCTGGCTTTCCCTCTTCTCAGCTTTTAGTTAAAGTAAAATTCTTTTGCCAACAGTATTATTGGAGAAGCCCCAGAGTGGATAAAAATGGTTCCATCAAAAGAGGACAGCTTTGTGACAGAGATGATAAATTCCATTATGTCTCAGAGCAGAAGCGACGGTAATTGGACATTTCTGGCTACTATACATTCCCTCTGGCTACAGAGGGAAAGGATTTTCCCCTGTGAGAAGCTACACCCAAAATACCTCAAGTGTTTTATTGTATCACTGCCCTGTCAAGACGTCTAGGCTAGAGACAAGTTACAATCCTAGTGCTTATTGCTACTACCAAGTTTTGAGTTTTGCACGTTGCTCCATACAAAGGAGTATGCCCCACAAGTTATTTCTACCACTGAAATGCTCTGTTCAAACCTAGTCTCTGAGAGTGAAATCATATTAGCTGTTCGCAGAGCTCATGGCAGTAAGGAAAAAAAAATCAACTTATAACTGGTGAGACTCCTTGCCTTGCACCTATTATGTCTCGTTTGGTGTCAGAAGGCTGGCATCTGCTCCCGTAGCTGTATAATTTAACCTGAATCTGGGCTGCTACAGTCCTGCTCTCCTCTGCACACTACTATTTACCTCTCTTGTGCTAGCACTGATGCTTCTGCAATTGTTCAGGGAGGTGAGCCAGCTGAAAACCAACCCTAAAAAAAAGGGATTAATTTTTGGCTGGCTCAGCCCTCAAAGGTGAGAGGATCATGGAAGCCCCCAGTAGTTCAGCTACAGTTGCTGCAATACTCCACCTTTATTTCCATCTCCAATTTGCTAATCACATTAGACTTTTCTGTCCCCTCCACTAGATTTTCAAACCAGAGCCTTGTGCTTTCCTCTTGCAGCTTCTCAGTTAGCTGAAGCTCTCCGTAAGCATCCCCTGAGCTATCTTATTTTTCCCCTTCCAATCCCTCTGCACTTAACATGGGTGCAATTGCTGACCTGCAGTGACAACTTCCTATAAACATGGATCAAAAATATCCTCTTGTTTACTTACCCTACCCATTTGGAAGACTTGTTTATGTGACTGTATTCTAGAGGTACTAGCTATGTCTGTACTCATACTGTACAAATACAGAACAAAAGTTTCAGCTGGAGACACAGGCAATAAAAATGACATATCCTAGATCCGATAGAGCAGACATTCCCAGCCTATGTGAGGTGTGTATCAGTTGCAATACTTTCCGTGGCCATTACTGTGGCTATTGCTAAACATAGCAAAAAAAAAAAAAAAAAGAAAGAGTTGTGAGGTAAGGAGCACTTGTGTCACTGCTGGCCAGGACATTACTAAATAAACTAGCCATTGTGCATGTTCACTGTGCCTGCACTTCCATAGTCTACTCTGAAGTAGGGAAACACATGAATTATTGTAAGGTCAGCAGAGAGAAATAGGGTTCTGTGATGAAAAGTCACTTCAGCCACTACAGCTGCAGACATGTCTTCAAGAGCAAGAGAGCAACCCAAGCCAGCAGGCCTTACTATAAAAGACAGGAGGGATTGTACTTTCCTTACCAGCACCAGACAGTGGCTCTTCCTTTCTGCCTTCAGACAGATGTTCTAACCTTGAGCCCACTTTCAGCCCAGTTCTAGCAAAGTAACTCCACACTTTTTGGCCTTAGTGAAAGACCCCCTTGCGTGTTGCCTGCCTGCTGCTCAGACAAGGTGCCTCACTGCCTCCAATGCTGTTTCAAATGTAGAGATTCCTCAAGAACACCAAGCTCGCAGGATGAAAAGGAGGTGACTCAACACTACTAGCATGGTTTTTTTTTTCAGGCAATAAGGTAGGGACAAATCAAAGGCCATTCCTTCTATTCTTCCTACAGTCCTCAAGCAAGATGCATACTATAAATTTTTGCCAGCCCAAATTACCTTTGTTAACAGGCCCAAACAGGATTCCTAGTAACAAAGTCTAGACTGTGTTACTGAAATAAGACAGCAGAAACTAAGTACTCTTTGGACATTCTTTGACAACAGATTGCCAACACAGGTGTTACATGACTAGTCCTGATAAGAACAGTCCTCCAGCAACTATCCCACACTAGAACTCCACCACCCAGGAACCCAGACACCAGAGCCACCACCCTTTCCTGCAAAGCCCATTTCCTAGCCCACTTTGCCACACAAAAGCTCCAGCTCAAAAATGTATTGCTGCTTGGGAAATGATTCTTGAATCCCTTAGGCCTGTGGGCTTGTACTGCTTCTTACACCCCACTGCAGGACACATTTACATGGCTGCTGCAGCATGAGAAGCGAAACTGGGCTTTGCTGAGAAACACATCAGGCAAAGGCACAGCAAGAGCCTGACTGAGAAGTGAGGAAAACACACAATCCAGGCTGCTCTCCTGCAGAATAGAAAGGTCCTTGACAAACTTGGTAATGATGCCACTCCGGTGTTGCCACTCGTGCTTCGTAAGACCCAGGAGGACTGTTGGCTGTGCCTACTGAGGATGGATTTGAGGGGCTGCCCCTGTTGGCAAATATACACAGAGGAGGGGATACAGACTTCATGAACAACAGGAATAACTCTGTCTTTAGTCAGGTTAAACCTAGACTTTGAAAGAGGCACAGTAAAAGCAAGGGAAGAAAGTTCAAGTGACTCTGACACATGCTTTTCTCACTCAGGAAGTCTGCAGTCTACATTGCCCCCCTTTTAAAGGTATGCGATGTACACAGGTGATGTGATGTATACAGGCTAGGAAATAAAATTTGACTTTTTAAGACCAACTTATACCAGAGGCGTGTCTCAATGAAGCAGACTGAAGGAAAGGACCAAGAAGTTGCACTGAGAAGCACACCAGGAGGCTAGCAGAGCACTGAAAGTGATGCTGACACTGGAAAGCAGCATGTGACAGCCTGTCAGCCCATCTGCAAGATGCAGCTACATGCATCCCCGCTGCACCCAAGTAAGCAGTTTAAACACCTTTCACCTCACAACTGTGGCAAGCAGAGACCATACATGTGGCCAGTTTCCACAGTGCAGCTGACAGGCACTTGCTAACACTGCTTCGCAAGTGCCCACACCCAAATATGTTTCTCAATCAATGAATTTTGACAGGGTACTCACTGGACAGCAGTCACACTTCTTGCAGAATGCAAGATGAAATTTTCCAGACACTTGCAAACCAATGACTACTCAGTCTACAGGTAGCTTGGTGCTCATGGGATCACACAGCTTCCCTTCTTATCTGTCTGTACTGTACCTAAACCAACCTGGCTGACGCAGAGGAAGTCAATATCTGGAAAGTTTCCTATGTTTTTAAAAAAATGCATGTATTTTAAGACAAATGAATATGTACGAATTGATAGGTTTGTTTATTATTATTAATGAAATCTCTTCTGATTTGTTACTGCTAAACTTTTTTTTTTCTTTTTGATCAAATAAAGCAAAATGTCACAGGTCAAAAGTTTGCATCTTGCCACCATATTTACACGGACAAATATTTGAGCTAGTACACAAACATCAGCATATTAAAATCCTATTTGACATAGTTCAAATTATCTTTTCAAGCCTCACCCAGTTTTACAGTACTGAATGTGTCCTTGCAGCTACGAAGGCTGTTTAAGTATTACCAATAAATATCCTGACATTCTGACCCTTCCACTCATTGCTGTATTTCCCCATACATGTGCAAAATATAGTAAGATAATGTACAGTGGGAATATAAAATTTAAGTCTATTGGAGGCCTGTCAAGTTATCAAACTCAACCTCTTGCACCTGTTTAGGTAGTAATTAAATCCATCCTTGCTTCTATTCAATGCATGGGTCTCTAAGCCAACGAAGGTTGTGAGATTAAAGCCTTTGCAGTTGTTACTCACACTGTAATGGTACCAATTTAAGCATATCAGTCTGAGGAAGAGGTCCCTGCTTGCAGCGTTTTTAAAAGATCTGCACTTCTAAAGATGTGCTTCTGTGCTCCTTCAGTGCTCAGAAAAAAGTCCCTAGAAAGCCACCCACAACAATGAAGTGCTCCTTCTTCATTGTGCTCTGAGGGGGGGTCACATGCAGCCAAGGAAGGCAGGACTGAGTTCTGCAGTCCCACCAGGAAAAGCATTATTTCAGAAACACCTCTTATTTTTGGCACAAAATCTAGAATTGACACCTTTAACTGAACGGCATACTTCCCACTTAAGCAATGTCCCCACTTAGAAAAAACAATGACTTATTAATCAAGAGCTTTCCAGTATTTCAGGCTTCCAAAGTGTGATTACAAATAAATTTTTCTTGCATCGGAGAAACATCTCTTCCAAGCCTTAACTTCTGTTGCTACTCCTGATCATTCCTGATGGGCACCTGGACTACTTCCCAGCAGCATGTACTCATCTCACATGCAGTCCCAAAAGCACTAGTCCATCTCCTTAACTGTCCCTCTGATAAAGGCTGTCCTAAAAGAGACATACAACTGCACCATTTCCATTTTAATGGAAAGGTAGCAAGGTGACAAAGTTGAGAAGCAATGACTGATTGCTTTTAAATGCTAATAAATGTATGGAATAAAAAACTATTATTACAATGAAAACCATGGAAACTTGAGTACAGCATGTGTAAGACATGGAGCACAGCAAAAGGGTCCTACGGAACAGTACTTTCGACATTGGTAGGCTGCTCTTCACAGTGCCTTGTGTATTTTGTGTTTGTAGTCTCTCATAATGACATATCACAAAGATTCTGAGCACAAACATAATAGCCAAGCAGTCAAAGACTATTAATTGCTCTAGCTTTTAGTGCCAGACCTGGCTTTAGTCACATTGGCCAAGACTGGTGACAAGCATAAAGAAATCGAACAGTTGGCCTGAGTTCCTCTATTTGGAATTAGTCTAAGCACTGTAGCCTCTCTCTGCTTCTGCTAGCAAGGCTTCATTTGCGTTCACTATTACTGTTCTACATTTTACCAAAGTACATGGCTTCTTGCTGGGAGCCTGAGCCCATGTCACACAATCCACTGCTGCTAGGCTGAAACCAACTTTCTGTTTATTGACCACTGTGCGTACAATGTTTGCTTCTTATATATCTTATTGGAACAGCTTTGTAGAAATCGAAGTCATTTAATAACTCCTTATCAAACTTCAAACCCGGTTTTATCTTTCTGCTGTTATTGCAAAGGATATTATTTGTGAAAAAGGAATCTGACCAACCATAGGCTTATTTTTGTTTCTTTCTATGCTTATGAAAGGATTTATATTTAATTTATTTTCCTGTAAGTAGTCAGTCAAGTTTAACAGTTTTCCAACTTAGCCAGTAGATATGTTTGTATCTGGAAGAATATACCTCCTCCCATTTCATGGTTAAATGGCAGGATCACTGTTTTTAACACCATGTATGATTTATACAGCATCTTCACGTGCTAAGTGTTATATATCTTGGATATGGTAAGTACACATTTTGGATCTCATAAGTGCAAGCAACTACAACACTTTTCATAAGCTTAACACTCTTGAAGAACAACTATTGGACACACATTACACTGTTTTAATGAGGAAGAAAGAACAATTAATAGTAGGCTTGGACTTATAGCTATAGCTTTTCCAATGAATTTATATTTGGCAATGTGGTAATGCTGTTTTCAGCTGAAGGACAGGTGACTGAAGACTCACTACAATAATAAATGAATAAAATCTATTAATTAGAAAAAAAGGAGAGAGGATGCAAGGGAGAAGAGAGGCTGATGGCTTTCCATAAAATGTTTCGATTCTTGCTTTGATTTCCTTTAGGCTTTGTGGTTAGCTGTTGCCTAAGGAAAACTCTCTGATTGAACACATCACATCTAATGTTAGATAGTCAGTCTAATGCTTTGCATGGAACACTGTTAGTTTACTAAAAAGTTGCATCAAATCCCTAACTAGATCAAAGGGTGTATGTGCAAGTTATTAATTCCCTAGAGATAGGACAATCCAAATAAAATATTGTTTCTGCTCCATGGACCAGAAAGAGAAAGGGCTAATTTTGAAGTAACCAGGCCTCTTAACATCAGGCCTACCTATTTTAGTTGGCAGAAATTACTTGAAAGATTGTCAGCATTATGTCTTAATTGAGGACTGTAAAAAGATCACAAGAATATGACCTAGATACCAACAAAGGATTCTTTTTTTTTTTTTTAGCTAAAATGAATTTCCTATATCTCCAAGTTTCTGAAGTTCCACTAATAGAGAATGAGAGTTTTTCAGTGTTGCTGTAGAAAATTTCATTAATGAGAATTAGATAGACAGCTTCTATATCTCACACTATTCAAAAAGAATGTCCCATACACATATTAGATCATTTACTGTTATGAATTGTAACTGCTTACAGCAGCACAAACAGCTCTGGGGACCGTTTGATGTAAATTCTGCAATCGCTCAATTCAGTGAAGCTCCAATGACTTCAGTGCAGCTATTTCAGATTTATATAAGCACAAATGAGCAAAATCAGAACTGGGAAATGTGCTCAGCAACGTTTTCTCACAGTTAGTCCTACTTGCAGAAAAAAAAAAATTGGTCTTTTTCTTTAAACATATTTGATAAGCCTTAAAAAATCCCTTCCTCCCTCCAGGAAACACACAGGTACTGCCGCAATGTTTTTACATCCCACTTAAAGTGCCTTCTTGCCTTTAAGAAAGAAAAAAGATGTAATTCTGTATTAAAATCCTGGTACAGAGTGTCATTGTTGGCGTAAACAGAGCTGCCTCAGGTTGGCATAACTTAAGCAGAATCCCTCTGCAGGCAGCTCCATTCTGAGCAGATGCTGCAGAGTTATCATGCTTTCACCACGTCAGGTATTTATGATCCCACAGGAAAATAAAACTAAATTAAAAAAAAAAGAAGAGCTGAGTCCAGCAATACTTTTAAAATAAGTGAGAGCAGGTAAAAACATGCTCTGCTTAGAGCAGCGCCAAGAACAGCTCATTCAAATACAGGCAGCAAACACATTCACTCATATTCCAGCCTCCCAGTAAACTTTCACCTGCATGCCTATCAGCCATGCAGAGCTGCTCAGAAAATTACTTATCAGCCCTTGTCAATAGTATTTTACCCCTGTATCTTTTAAGGTGCCTAATTCCTAATCTGAGGAATTTGGGCAGCTGTGTATCTTTGAGGATCCAAACCTAAGCTTCACTGAATATCAAATGATTCAACCTGAGTCATTAAACACATATTTGAAAAAGATACCCTGTCAGGATCCTTACCAAGTCCCAATACCAGATTTGGATTATTCACTCTGCCCTCTGCAATCCACATCCTAAAACTTCCTGTGGCAAATAACTAAATTACTTACACTTCCAAAAAGCTGGCACTTCTAACCAGCTTGCAGGTGGTAATTCATAACACAAGTGGCTCCTTACTCAACAGCAGGTGAGCTGGTGGAAAATGTCTGGGGCTTCACTAACCGAACACAACTTGCTGCATCCGGAGCTGAGATATTGGCTGCACTTCCCCTCTATCTGTTAAGAGCCTATAGCAGAAGCCACAGTTACTCAGTTTGATAGTGCCACTGCCACCTCCCAGGTACGTTTCTCTTCAGGTGCTGCAGGAGACAATGCTACACAGAAGGGCCAGCAAATGGTCTTCTTGCATTGAACTGCACCACTGTTCATACAGATATCTATGAATTCTGAGGAGGAAATATTTTGCCCATTACAATCTTTCATCCCTGAAAGGGTTATCAAGCATTGGAACAGGCTGCCCAGGGAAGTGGTTGAGTCACCATCCCTGGAGGTATTTAAAAGACACTAGACTCAGCGCTTAGTGACATAGTTTAGTGGTGGAGTTGACAGAGTTAGGTTTATGTTTGGACCTGATGATCTTCATGGATTAGTCTACCATACAAGACATACTACAGGAAGAAGACAGTGAATCTTTGTCTACAAAGGCATGAACACTGATTTCAGAAAATGCTTTAAATCAAGCAGATCATCACTGGTCACCAGAAAATATCTATCCATTTCATAGCGTAGATGTCAATGTTCTTAATAAAATTTGGATCTAAAATTTTAAAAGGTAAGAAATCTATCATACATAGGTTATATATTTTGCATTGGTCCATTATCTACAGTGATCAGCATTTATGTTTCTTTTTCTGTGGGTATCTTCAGGTTCTACACCTCTGCTGGAACCAAACACAGGAAGAGAGGATACAACGTTGTCTTACGGATTTCACAAACAAATGCACTCAAGTTGTGAGCTCAGGCCTCAGGAAACAAGTTCAGACATTATGCAGCTCAACTGGCAATTTTCCTGCCTGAAAGAGATTCATTAGCAGAGGAACACTGTACATGAGCAGAACCCAGTTACCAAAGCAGTTAGTGCTGAAGAATATGAGCAGCACCTTTCACAATACTCATATAGATAAGGTTAGCTGGTTCCAGCTCACCCCATTAGTTCCTTCCTTAAAGTAGATTCAAAGTGCCTCAACAAATTTCAACAGGAGTTCTAAAAATATACTGATCTGGGAAACTGCAATTAAGATTTTGGTTGGTTGGTTGGCTGGGTTGTTTTTTTTTTCCCCAGGTTTCAAGGAGATTCTCATAGGATGCTTATCTCCTCATTCACAACGACATGGTCCTGGCTCATGATACGTATTCCTGAGACTCGAGACAATCCACCTAATTAACCACCTAACTGGAGATTCCCTAGACGTCTAAGCCTTGTTCAGAGACACAGTGTACTGTGGCATTTCAGCAAGCCCTTGCTGTTTTAATTGCCTGAACGCACTTTTGTTTGTTGGGCCCAATTTAGAGAAAATAATAGAATACAGGTCCAAAAGGAACCTCCTCTTCTGCCCTGAGACAGGATCAGCAGTACCTATATGATTCTTGACACAGTGATGGTGCAGTTTTTTTCCTTGTCCCCTAAAGGCTGCAGAATTGCTCTGTGAGTGCTACCTACCTCAGCTATTAAATGAGGCCTTGCTAGCATCAAGTCTAAACATCACTTGCTGCAACCCAAGTGCTATGCACAGATAACATAGAGAATCATTCATTCCTTTCCCTTCTGCAGCTATCTTGTCTGTATTTAATGACTTTTTTCATCTTTCTTTTGACTTCTCTTTCCTAGACCAAGGACTAACATATTTTCAACCTTGTCTTGTAGATCTTAACTGTTACCTTAAGTTACCAACAGGAAGGTGGCACAACATTTGATTGATTGCCATACTGACAACTTTCTTGTGTGTCTGAATAACTATCTCCTGAAAATTGATTTAGTTTTTGTGTATTTCAAAAATCATTATGATTACACCATATACAAGCAGGCATTTTGTCTCTTCACTGATAAATGTATTAATTTCATTTACCACTGAAATGTATTCTTTCACTGTGCTATGAAAATAAATAATTTGCAAATCCACAGAACTTCTATTAAACTCAAATTCTGCAGCTCACCTGACTACAGAAACCACCCAGGTACTGTAAGTTTATTCTGTAATACATGAGAAGAATATGCCATTCCTCTAATCAACTACCTTTTCACCTGCTGACAATGGCCATAGTCAAGATAGTTACACTAGTAGCAAAATTAAGAAATAGAAAATTATTTCCCCTCCCTTTTCACAAACATATTCTTCAATTTTTCCAGTATCTGGTGTTTATCAGTGTTTTGATTAAATAGTTCACCCATACACTCTCTCCATACCAACAACTGATAAACCACCACAGTTAGAACGGAAAACTACATCTGTTCAGGAAGTGTGCACAGACAAGAAAATTACTCCAGTCATTAATTAACTTTATGGCTCCAGTCAAAAAGTAATTTCTGACTTTTCAATAGTAAAAATTCAGGTGTATCTGCTTTGCAAATTACTTAGTACCTGTGATGCTTAGACTTTGGTATCTTTTGGTAAAAGTTGCAGTGTGGAATACTTCAGAAGCCCATGGTTAAAATGACCACTACAGAGCAGCATGCATGGCCAATTAATAATGGAATAAATTAGAACAAATTACACACTGACAGTATAAAGCAATGCTGGAACAAAGCAAGTGAAAAAAAGCCCCACAAAGCTCTTTGTTTAGCAGGCAGACAAATCAGTTTCACCATCCTTGGTAACAAGATCATGCACTGTAATTAACTGTTAGAAAGCTAGTCCTGTAAATAATCCAAGCTAGCTGAAACCAGGGTGTGATGTCTGAGTATGTTTGTCTTGAAGGGTGTTAGCTTCCCAAGCCCTTTTCACAAGAACCGACCACAGAAAACAGGCTAAATATTCTTGTTAGTGGATTAGATACAGACATTTTAATTAAGCTGTAACTAAATGGCTTTAGAAAGACAAAAAGCAAAGGGAAGAGAAAGACACTACTTTTTGTACTTCATATTGACAAAGATAAAATTGAATAAATGAGGCTTCACATAACTAAGCATATTCTGTAACTACGCAAAATGTTGAAAAATAAGCGGTCTTGAGTTGGAGACCTGATCTTTCAAAGGATCATTCCTTTTTATATTTGTCTCTTCCTATTTCTATTCGGACAGCCAGTACATTTCAACAAAAATACGTTAAAATGTCAGCATAGCCAGAGCTTAACCACTTTCAAAATACCTGAGCTGGCCAGAGCTAATCCTTACATCATTTGAAGCACAAGTGGGAACCAGTCTGTTACTCATGAACTGGCCCCAGCGTCGCAAGCCCATAACAGGCACTAGTGACACAGCCTTCTCTATGGATCCTTGCATCCAGGCTACGCTACGTCTCCACCTTTTTTTCCAAAGCAAATAAATTCTCTAAGACACCATTGCATTCAGAGACATCAGTGCTTAACTATGCACTACTACAGATGCTGTAATCTTCCATTTTGTGGTCTTCAGGACTGTAGATTTCCTCCACTGTCAGAATAACCTTGGCAAAACACTTCCTTCATGACATCCCCCACCTTTGAACTCTTCCACTACCACTTCTTTTCTACTCGGTACTCTCTGCTTGTTCTGGCTTCTAAGATCTCCCACAATTTCTTTGCCTCTCTATTAGTTCAGCATATTATTGACTTACTACCTATACTCAGCAACAACATAAGCCCTTTACAGTGACACCATAGGCCACTAATCTGTTTAGCAGACACTTTTAATCATTTGGGATTAGGCAGAATATAACCAACAAAGCAGAAATAATTTGAGCAAGGAAAGAAAGACAACAGACTAGGGGTTTGATTTAAGCCTAGTGAAGTTTGCCCCAGAATATTTTTAGGAACTGCCTGCAGCTCTTTCAGAGCCATTAGCAACTATCTTAGAGAACTTGTGGAGGAAGGATGAGGCTTTTGATAAACAGCAAAGGGTGAATACAGTGCTTATCAGTAAAAACAGAGAGAAAGGAGGATCCTAGAAATGACAGAGCACTTAGCCTAACACTTCAGTTCCTGGAAAGACACCAGAAGAAATCAGTCAACTCTTATGTAAGCACCACAAAGATAAGGACACATCAGCAGGGATTTGCCAGTAACAAGTCACTTCAGTATAGGTTATTTCCTTTAAGGCAAGCAGCAAGCCTAAAACCCAGTGGAGATATGAGCAATCATTGCTTTCTTAAGGCTTTGACACTGGATCATGTAACAATCTCACAGGCAAGTCACAACAACATCATAAGACAGATGCAAAACAACATGGAAAAAATATATTCAGAATGATGAGTTATCAATCAGAAATTAGAATCATAGAATCATAGAATGGTTAGAGTTGGAAGGGACTTTCAAAGGTCATCTAGTCCAACCCCCTTGCAAGAAGCAGGGACCTCCCTGACTAGATCAGGTTGCTCAGAGCCTCATCCAGCCTGGCCTTGAACGTTTCCAGGGATGGGGCATCAACCACCTCTCTGGGCAACCTGTTCCAGTGTTCTACAACTCGCATTGTAAAAAATTTCTTCCTTATATCCAGTCTGAATCTACCTCCTTCTGTTTTAAAACCATTACCCCTCATCCTATCACAACAGGCCCTACTCAACAGCCTTTCCCCATCTTTCTTTTAAGCCCCCTTGAGGTACTGGAAGACTGCTGTAAGGTCTCCCCGGAGCCTCCTCTTCTCCAGGCTGAACAGCCCCAACTCTCTCAGCCTGGCCTCATAGGAGAGGTGCTCCAGCCCTCTTATCATCTTCGTGGCCTTCCTCTGGACCCTCTCCAACTGGTCCATGTCATTCTGATGTTGGGGGCTCCAGAACTGAACGCAGTACTCCAGGTGGGGTCTCACCAGGGCAGAGTAGAGGGGCAGAATCACCTCCCTCGACCTGCTGGCCACGCTCCTCTTGATGCAGCCCAGGATGGGGTTGGCCTTCTGGGCCGCAAGGGCACATTGCCGGCTCATGTTGAGTTTCTCGTCCACCATCACTCCCAAGTCTTTCTCCTCAGGGCTGCTCTCGATCCATTCTCTGCCCAGCCTGGATTTGTGCCTGGGATTGCCACGACCCAGGTGCGGGACCTTGCACTTGGCCTGGTTGATCTTCATGAGATTGGCACGGGCCCACCTCTCTAGCCTGTCCAGGTCCCTCTGGATGGCATCCCTCCCCTCCAGCATGTCGACAGCACCACACAGCTTGGTTCATTGGCGAACTTGCTGACGGTGCACTCTATCCCACTGTCCATGTCGCCGACAAAGATGTTGAACAGGGCTGGGCCCAACACGGACTCCTGAGGGATGCCACTCTCCACTTGGACATTGAGCTATTGGCCACCATTCTCTGAGTGTGGCCATCCAGCCAATTCCTTATCCACTGAGTGGTCTGTTCATCAAACCCATGTCTCTCCAGTTTAGAGAGAAGGATGTAGTGCGGGACAGTGTCAAAAGCTTTGCACAAGTCCAGGTAGATGATATCCGTTGCCCGTCCCTTGTCCACCAATGCCGTCACCCTGTCATAGAAGGTCACCAAATTGGTCAGGCACGATCTGCCCTTAGTGAAGCCAGGTTGGCTGTCACCAACCACCTCCTTGCTCTCCATGTGCCTTAGCATGGTTTCCAGGAGAATCTGCTCCATGACCTTGCCAGGCACAGAGGTGAGGCTGACCGGCCTGTAGTTGCCTGGGTCCTCCTTGCTACCCTTTTTAAAAATGGGGGTTATGTTCCCTCTCTTCCAGTCATCGGGGACCTCACCAGACCGCCACGACTTCTCAAATACTACGGCCAGTGGCTTGGCAACTTCCTCTGCCAATTCCCTCAGGACCCACAGATGCATCTCATCAGGTCCCATGGACTTATGCACCTTCAAGTTCCTCAGATGTACCTGAACCTGCTCTTGGAGTACAGTGGGCGGTTCTTCATCCTCGCAGTCCCTGCTTGTGCCTTCTACAGCTTGGGTAGTGAGACAAGAGCCCTTGTCGGTGAAGACTGAGGCAAAAAAAAGTCATTGAGTACCTCAGCTTTCTCCATGTCCCAGGTAACCAGGACACCGGTGTCCTTCCGGAGCAGGCCTACATTCTCCTTGGACTTTCCTTTGTCCCCTACATACCTGTAGAAGCCTTTCTTGTTTCTTTTTATAGCCCTGGCCAGATTCAATTCCGTCAGGGCTTTAGCCTTCCTCATCTGATCCCTGGCCACTCGCACAGCCTCTTTGTAGTCCTCCCAGGCTACCTGTCTCCACTTCCACCCTCTATAGGCTTCCTTCTTCACTTTCAGTTTGTCCAGGAGCTCCTTGTTCACCCACGCAGGCCTCCTGGCCTTTTTGCCCAACTTGTTCTTCATTGGGATGTACCTCTGCTGAGCTTGGAGGAGGTGCTCTTTGAATGTGGACCAACTTTCCTGGGCCCAAATTGTCCAACTGGAAAGTATATCAACCTGTGTTATGCAGAACACTGCTCTAGGACCCCAGCTAGTCAATATATGCATTTGTGATTTGGAAGCTGGTAGAGACTTACTACATCTGCAGACAATGTCAACCTGGAGGGAGCTGTGAGCACTCTGCGTAATTATAACTGAAAGCAACTGAGACAGCAATGAGTAACTGCTCTGCGTCCCTTCCAGCCCTGTTTTCTATGACCGTATTTTTCTTCATATCTAACTCTTATACAAAGCACAAGCTTTAATCTCAGAATTTAATACTTCCTAAAGCTTCCCCTTAACCATGTTGTGCTTTCACTCAGTTTCTTTTGGCCACTCCAGAAAATCACGTGCCTCCTCTCAGGCTGTCACAACTCACTGCTTGACTGCAAGTTCCTTGGGAGGGGGCCTGCTTTTCACTGTGTTTGCACATCCCAAACCTTTGCTGTGGTTTCCAGCAGTTTACATGTTACAGATCAGTTAAAAGAAAAGAAAGAAAAAAAAACAACATAAAACAGGCAGACCTCTTTTTTGTCAAAAATTATGATTGTTGTTTTCAGCATTAAAGTATTCTGAATGTTTCAGAAGAGGATAGCATACTGGACAGGAATTTAATTTAAATTTGCACTCACTTTTAAGTTGCTTTCTTTTCAAGCAGTACCTTAGGCAAGAGTATTTAGCACGGGTATGTACTAATAGCACATGTACTGTGGGCTGACACATGGAAAATGAAGCAAAGTCTGTATAAAATGAAATCATTCCATACAAGGACACCAGGGCCTAAGGGATGGAATTACCAGCCCTAAATGGTGCAGCAGCCAGCTTCTGCAATGTCTGATCCTGCAAACATTGAACACACATGCTCAGCTTGACTATGAATAACCCTATTGAGTTGAATGGAATTATTTACAGTAGTAAAGTTAAGTACGTGCATAAGCACTCACAGATTTGGGGTTTAGCACAGGGCATAAGAGAAAAAGAGGATGAAACCAGATGTTTCCTGTGCTACAGAGAAGTTTCAGTCCAGCAAATCTGCTCAGACCCACTTGCCCATGCCTGGAACTTTCCTTTCTGTAGACATCCTCTGTCAAGTCTTCCTGGCAAACAGATGAGGTGGAGCTCTGTTGTGTCAGAGGCACTGCTGGTCTTACCCTAGCACCTACACAATCTCCACAGTGCTTCTAGGTCTAAGGTAGCAATAAAAAGGACCCTCAAATTTGGCACCTGTGGCCTTTTCACTCAGTTCAGAGAAACTGAATCACATGCTGTATTTTCATTGACAGTGAAAACATACAAGCCAAGAATAAAATCACACAGGCTTTTACAGACTGTCCTCACCCTCACCACACTGGTATTTTCCAAACTCCCAGCCAAATGAATACATATGTCCACAGTCTCTGAAGGGCCAGCCCCCATACTGTGATGCCTCTCCTCTTCACTCTCTCTATTAAAAGTCATTCAGATCTGATTTTGGTGTGCTTAATGGTTTTAGATGCTTTTTTTTTTTTAGGGAATAAAGCAATTGACTGGATCCTCAAAGGTACCTAAGCCACACCACAAAAAATATAAATTATCTATGGAGGATTTAAAATAAGCCTGCATTCTATGCGCTGTAATGTTTTATGATTAATTACTGAAATGGAAAAGGGATGGTGCCACAGTCAAAACATAGGACTGACACTTAAAAGACATGGTCTTTATCACTGATCATTACAAATATGCTCTGTGAGTCTGACCATATTGTTCAAATTATTTGGCTGAATTTCCATCAGTGATTCACAATATCCAACCGCAGCCTTCAAGCCTGATACTTAGAGATCTTACACTCTACATTCTGGAAACCTAGCAGATTTTCTTTTAAATACCTCATATGCTGCTTATCCTGTAACTGACATTTTCAAAACAGGAAATCAGTTCAGAAATCATAGGGTTCAAGTTCTAAACTGGGGCTGAAATTCCAATCCTCAGGATTAATTCATTAATGAAAACTTCTGACAGGAAAGTGTTCTGGACACCATGTGTTATTTCTTACATTTTCTTTTCTGGGCTTTGCTTGCCCCAAAAACCATGTTCACGTACCAGCCCCTGTAGGCTCAACCTAAAGGTTTTGTAGTTATGTAACAACTGAAACTGAAATAGCCCCACCAGGAAAGTGCTTTACAGCAGAATATCTTTGACTTTGGCATGGGAAAATAATACTAACAACCACTTTTAGGCTCACACTTCTGCATTGTATAACAGGAAGTGGTATGCGCAGCTCTCAGAGTACTCAGCTACCACACCAGTTCCTCTAAAGAGGAGGCAGAGCAGAGCACGAAGCACGAGCCAAAAAGCTGTTGGGCGGTGAGACAAGAGCCCTTGTCGGTGAAGACTGAGGCAAAAAAGTCATTGAGTACCTCAGCTTTCTCCATGTCCCGGGTAACCAGGGAGCACAGTAAGGGTAACCACCTGGGTAACCACCCCGCACAGTAAGGCAGCGGGACACAACAGGCAAGGCTGAGATGACGGCAGCAGTGCTTCAGGTGCACCACTGCCGCCGTCTCCTCCTTTGAAAGTAGCAGGGCACTGATGCAGAACTGACTGCAAGGCAGCGGCACAAAAGAGAAGGAACAGTCTAAGACGACGTATGGTGTAATTACTATTAATCCCTCCTGGCGTAGCCATGCTCTGTTCAGATGTCAGTGGCAGAAGTTCAGTTTTGCAACTAGAGCTTGTTTTGCTGAGGTGGGCTTGAATAAGCTGTTCAAGCTGAAACATAGCTTTGCTGTCACGAACTGTGGCCACAGCAGGCAACTGTTCTGAACCTTAATGGCACAGTAAATTCGGTAGCACCTCCTCCAGAGAGAGAGAAGTTGTATGTGGACAAACTATTGTTAGGCTATCTGGTTCTCATTTCTTTCTGCTTTTTCCACCTAAAGAAATTCAGAGGTGTTAGTCATTATAGACCTGATGAATTATTTTCACCAGTGATTTTGCCAGTAGTAAATCCTGATGCCTTCAAAAAATTTCTTTTTTAATTTTCACTCTGATCAAAACAATGCTAGAAAATCTTCACTGCTTGTATTCTATTTCAAAGTTGTCTGAAAAATAAAAATATTTTTTGAGAAGGGATGATCAGTAAATACTTGTTATCAGGATTATTCTGAACTAAAAAGTGAGTTTAATTTCAATCATCCTTCTTCTGGAATAAAAAAAAAAAAAAGATAGTAAGAATCCTTATGTGAACAGACTTGTACACATCCTTATTAAATCCTGTCAGTGCACTGTTTAGTAAGATTATACTGTCATATGACAACAGACCTATTTGCATCACAGGCTTCTTTTGGACAGAGAACATGTGTTTCAGCAATTTGGACTTCTATTTCATGAGTGGGAGCTTTTCAGAGAGAAGATACTCATAGGCCTATTTAAGCAAGCACACAGATAGAAGCCATGGAGTAATACTGAAGCGCACAGCTAACAGAAGTTGGTCTTTTCGTAAGAATAGAGATAAGGATATAAAAGCAGTTCCTTTGTTTTTACTCCACAGATCACTCCAGTTGGCCTCAGGCAAGTGGAAGCAGCCACATCCACACCCTATCCAACAGCAGGGAAGTGGGTTACATCCTGTGATTCTTGATACAGCTGCACTGAGCTGAATTTATCTGAAAATTTGTTGGAGGACTTGCCTGAACTTTCTGGGCACAAGAAGAGGTGGTTGTAGATCAGAGGTTCACTGAAATGAACTACTTCCAGCATGGCACACACTTGATTTCTGCCCGTGGGCTTTCTTTCAGTCAGTGTCAAGGCATGGGGCCAACTCAGAAAAGGGACTTGTGTCAGCTGCTGAGATCAATACAATCCTCAGTATGTTGTAGGTAGGAACAATATAACAATTACAAAGGCCAGGTATCCTTGGAGATGGAGATGCAAAGTCCCCCTATCAACCAGGACATGCATCCTGGTCAATGACAGTATATTCAAAGACCCGTTGAGTGTATATTGTGTGTAGGTGATCTATGGTTTGTTAAACAAGCCTACACTGGACCCTAACCAAAATTTGTGTCCTGAATTGCCCTTGCGTAATTTTAATACTAAAAATTACATCCCTTATGGATACAGAGACCTCCCTAAATGTTTAAATCATGAACATATGTAATCATGGGCAGTGGGAAAAAGTATTGGTGACCATCAGTCATTGCATTGTAATTTCTTCCTTGTTATTATTTTGTATAAAAGATCCCTTGTATTTCTAAGAGGTGTGCTGGCTGTGTTAGATGCCTAGCACCTGCTTCTGCAGAATCAAAATAAATACAAATATCTTGACTCAGTGTGCTGTCTCTTGCACACTGGGTAAAAGAATCTCTGGTTCTGGAACAACAAGTACAGGAAGGAGGAGGAGGTAGAGGTTACCCAACACAGCTGAGTTTATAATGGCAGTGGCTCCTTACCCTGGGAATGAGGTGCTTTGCTGAGCAGAGGCTGCTCCAGGCCTTTGATAGGTGTAAAACACCCTTGAGCTAACAACTTTGAACGGGACACCAAGTACAAAATGGCAGGGATTGCATTGCCAAGAAAGCTCAGGGTAACACACAGGAACCCCAGAATGACCTCGCAAGGCAGTCTGAAATCCTGGAGCTGTTGAAAAGTCTCTCCAGTCCATCAGTGCACAGCAGAGGTGCCACATAAGCAGGAATCTGAGTTAACCTTGCAACAAAGAGAACTCATTTACATTTCCTGGTATTTCGTATTTGTGCAGAACGTCCATGTGGTTTCTTTGCTGCAGTATCACCTGCTAGTTCTACAGTTTCAGCCATGATAGTTTCATACAGCTGAAATGTTTTCCCTGGCCACAAAAGCTTTGCCTTGCCCAGATAGCAATCCCCTCAAAGGTTTATCTTGAGCTCTTAGAGTGCCTGGCCCATGGAAACAGAAATAAAAAGGGGCAAAGAATGAAAAAAAGTAAGCATAAAGGACTGAAAAAGGAAACTGGAAAACAGAGATCTAAAGAATAGAAAAGTGATATCAAAGTAACATCAAAGATATCAGGAGAATAGCTCCAGCTGCAATAGGAAGGTGTGGTGTGTAATTCTTGTTTGCTTTTGTATACAATAATAGACAGGAACCAGAGCAATTCAGTGGAAGGCATTATTAGTGCTTGTGTGTAACAGCACACCTGAAACTGCCAGTAAGGAGTTTTAAGTTTACCAGGCCCAGCTCTTCCCTGAAGAATTGTCTTCATCCATCCCCTCGAGCTCCCTTTGCTAGCACCCAGTAGACTGGCATTTTGGCATCTCCCACATCTTTCGACTGCGTGTTCATGACTCCCCAGTGTGTGTGGAAAGAAAAGCCAAGCTCATTGGTTTTAAAGGCACTGAAATAAATGCCAGGCCATTTACATGCTTATTTAAGAAAGCAAGAACTGGGCATTACACTGCTAAAATCTGTTTGTCACGGGTCTAAGCCAACATGATTTCTTTGAAGTCTGGACAGGTGCATGACACGATCAGTTACTGCAGCTCAACAAACAGCTGGCAACTGGTTAAACTGCAGCAAAGTAGCCGCTCTGTATAAAGAGGTCGCAGATGACAGTGCAACCCAGACTGATAGAGCCCACAGGCTTCCAGCTGCAGCACAGGATTAGGAACAGTATTACGCCTGATTTTAAGGGCTAAAGACATTTAAAGGGCTTGCTCAATGCCAGGCTTCATATGAGATATTTCAGCATGTAATCCTACTGCCACAGAGGAACTGGGCACCTGCCTTGCTAGATCTAGGCTTTCACATCTCACTGCCTGGTTTCCCAGATCTGAGTTAGACAGGATCTTGGCTCACTTGTAAGAGCTGATTTTAGAGAAAAGATGAATGAGGCAAGGCGATACAAGTAGGTAAAATGCTGGTTGGTTAAAAAAAAAAACAAAACCAAAAAACAAAACAAACAGATAAAGTGGAAACTTCCATTACCTCATAACTAAAGAATAAGAAAATGTTGAAGCAAACTGCAAGATCATAAATTCAGAGCTGATAAGAATGTTGTTATATAGCATACAAGAATTTGAGCCAAACTCAATAGTCAGTGTCACTGAAGCTACAAATTATGCAAGATTCTACCAGGGTTTACACATTTATGAAGCAGAGTTACATTAACCATTTTTCCAAAGGGGAAGGCCAACTAAATATATATGCTCCCAGGCTTAGTACTTAGAGATTGCATTGCAACAAGGAGGAGGCTCCTTTGAGGAACAGATTATCTCACACATACTAATTAAAGGCATGCTGTGCCTTCCCCTACAGCATCCCATACTGACCACTGTGGAGAAGAGGAATTGTCATGCTGAAGCAGACTTAAAAATACATCAAGGCGCTGTAAGGACTATGACCAGGCAGGGAAGGACTATGAGGAGCGGGAGACCCACCCTGCTGCAGCATCACTGGGACAGGGACTGACAGCCCCAGGCTGCGCTGAAATGGGGTCCTGCGCCATAGGCAGGGTAGGGCCAGCTCCTGGGGGAAACTGGGCACACCCATTAGTGCCCTCAGTGCCCTGATAACTTATGAAAAAATAAAATAAAATAAAATTCTTCCCAGTTGCTACATAGTTTTTCTATGATCAACTCAAATGCAGTCTCTCAAATTACTCTCAAAAATAAATATTCAGCAACTTTTATGAATGATATCTGCATTTGTTCTGAGGAATGGAAACATCAGAGTGGGAAAAGCAAACAGATCCCTCCAAATTCTCCTCCTGGTCTTGCTAATAACCTGCAGAGGGTAGGTCACGTGCCCCCAGTTTTACTATCTTGCAATGGGGGACAATGAAACAGGCCACAGCTGTAAGCAACAGGCATTACATATGGCCAAAAGAAATGGGATAATTTTGCATCAGGCCATTTTGGAAACATTAAGAATTGAGGTTGACAGGGTTGTTTTGTGTTAATAGATACCATATATTTGGGCTATTTTCTATCTAATTCGTATCCAGGCTCCATTAGTTGCCAGAAGTCCAAACAATACAATTCTAGGAAAGAGAGGGCTATCTGCTCAATGCATTCCTAATCTTTTAAGATTGTGTAGAATAGTTTTGCTGTCCCTAGGTGCCATTGTTAATGCCAATATGACAAGTGTATCTAAAACTGGATCTGTGCAAGCAGTACTCCTAACAAAGAAAGATTAAAGGTGAAAATACAGGCAGGGTGGTCAAAGTACATGATAGATTGTTTTGTTTTGTTTTAAATCAGGTAACTCTTCAATTTAGCACAATGATGTCCTTCCACATACTGAGTGCTGTTATCTTAGGACTTAAGCAGTAAACAAATAAAATCTCTGCTCTGCTGATTTTATTCAGACACATTATTTATAGATTATCAGAAGTTTTACATGGGTCATAAGAACAGATCTGGTCACAGTTTCAAGAATCTAATAAACAAACACACCTAACCATCAAACACAATAAAAGCATAAAAAAAATTTCTTGAAGCATCGCAGCATCTGTAGCTGAGGAGGTAATTATAGGCAGATTTTCTAAATAAAAATCTAAAAACTTTGAAATAATTTAAAAGAGAAATTTGAAAAAAAAGACAGAACAGAAATGCCACTTGAGCATAAGAACTATCAGTGTTCCTCATAGATAACATGAGGAAAAAAAATTAGACATGAGAAGAAAAATGGAAAGAATCTAGTCCAGTTTCACTAATGTCAGTAAGCGTCTTTCCATTGGGTCCACCGGGCAAATATGACCAAAGACAGCAGTCAGCAAAAAGGCCTGCAAAGAGTAAGCAGTGGATGGAGGATATAATGAATGAGGGCAGATTGGGCTGGAAATATAACGATATCAGGATAAGCTTGAACTTCACAAATAAAGTGGTGAACTGATTGCAGGGAGGGTCTCATATGTCACAGCCAAAAATATGATCATTCACTTAACTTTATAGCTTTCTTTTAAATTAAATCATGAGTGATATGAGACAGTGTTGACTATTACCCTCTTGGAAAGGTCTAAACTCCAGTTGTCCCAAGTACCTTCACCTCTTAATGACCTGGCATTTTATAATAAATACTAGAAGCAATAATCCCCATTGGAATTGTGCTGTCATGATATTAAGCGGTTGGCTTGCATGGATATTTGGTCATTGTCTGCCAGGGAGGCAGGGATATAGTCAGAAAGCAATTAAATCTGGCTGGCTGTGCTGACATTTTACTCAGTGGTCACCAAGTCTGTAAGCATACATTAGAGTTTGAGCTGCTGAGGGGAAAGGGAGGGGAAAAAAAGATGAGACTCTAGAGCCTCTTTTGTATCAGATTGAAATTTTTGTTTAAAATCAAGTTTAATCACTTCCCTAACACGGGTAAAAGTCCTGTGTAAGAGGCCATGTCACTCTCCACTCGAATGGCCAGAAGCCATCGTTTCCACAAGAAACAAAAGCAACTAAAAGCTTTAAATCCTATCCCATTGTAGGAACACAATTGAATTCTCTTGCCAACATGAGGACAGAGTATACATAGTCACTGCATAGGACTGACAGTCTGTGTGGGAATTACTGAAGTCTAGCTACAAGATTTCCATATACAGACATTTCCTGCCACGAGAATGTTACAGTACTAAGTCAGCATCCAAAGTAATCTAAAGAACAAAAGCAAAGCCTCTAAAACAGCAAGGAGGAAAAAAAAATTATACACAAAGAATGCTTTATACATTCAATACAGACATTTAAAGTAGAAGATACCAAGGTCATATCCTGCAGCCTTTATTCAGGCACATCAATAGGAGGGGGTTGTTAAAGCAAAGCCTGAGGCAGTATATGACCTTTTCCAATTTTACTTTCTTTTTCCTTTAGATAAGATGGTTATGAGATGCTAACCCAGAATAAAACTATAGGACATACCAAACTCAAACACACATTTGCACACAGTAGTATCTGTGTTTCAAAGTACGGCCCCAAAGAAGCTCCACAAGTAGCAGTAAGAGAAACAGAAGATACTTGGGTCTACAGTCTGATAATATAAAAATAATCTAATCTTGCTACAAACAAAGCAAAGGGCGTTTAATTAATCAGCCATTACATCAGCCATGTTTGAAGTGAACACAGCAATTCCCATGGAGGTTAAATGGCCTCCTAACCTGTCACATTCATTTTGTGGCAAAAAGTGAGCTAATGCAGGTAACGTGCACTGAAGCAACCCTGCCCACCCAGCTCCCAAACCATCTTGTTTAGCATAAGGAGAGAACAGAGGTGTAATCTGTGACTGTATCAGCTCAAATACACAACTCATCCCTCTGACCTGGAATCCTGTTGCTCAACACAAGGAGAAATAGGAGAAGATTTCCCAAGAAGAGTCATGACGGAGAGCAGCTCCTTCTTCCAGAAACACAGTATGTTGAATAACATCCTTGTGTCCCCATACACACAGACATCTGAGAGGAAAGCAGCCGCCTTCCACGTCAACTCCCCTGCCATGTTGCCTCAGCTCGATCCCATTATAAAGAAAGTCAAGAACTATCATGTCTGCGGTATTTTTCCACTGTTTTCTCATATCCCTTTTCCCTTTTACAATGGCTAATGACATTTACTTACAATTTAAAAAGCATAATAAACTATAATAAAGCCTTTGCTTTTCTATATGCCCAGATAGTACACTCGTGCAGGGAAGCAGACTGCAAGGGTGTCACAAACCTGGCTCTAACATTATTATACAGCACTAACACTTAGTAGCTGTTTCATACACTCCCTGCAGCTCACTGCTACCATTATTGATCATTACTTCGTAATATTAATTCCAGTGTTATCAGAATAGCTCTTAAAGGTCATATAACAGTCACCTGAAAAAATTCCTGTGCCATTGAAAATCGTATACACTGATACCTGTTGAGTAGGTCTGAGCAATTATTTTCTTGGATAAATGAATAAACTCCTGCTTCTTTCAGTGTATGCTTAGAACAACTTGATTTTTACAGAATTTTCCGCACCAAGTTTTCCACTTCTTCTAGAAGAAATCAGCTTTGGAAAACATACTAAAATCACCATGGCTTGTAGGAGGAAAATAGGAACCCCTCTATTGATGTGTGCTGGGCTGGGCTTGGTGCTCCCCATTAAGCAGGGCATATCTACCTCATGCACAGTATGTGATTTACACGTGTGTAACATCTCCCTCTACTGGCTAAAACCGTGGGAATACTTTAATTTCCAAGCAGGAAGGTTTTCTCTAGAGTGATAATCCCGAGATCAGGTCACCTTCCATCCTCTTGTTCTTACATACTTTTGTAATCTCTGTCTGTAGCCCTAAAGTAGACAAGGTTTGTGTGATGAGCAGGCAATGATGAACTGGGAACAATTCACCTGAAACTCTTCCTTGATGCTTGAAATGCTTTGAAGACAAGGTGACATTGAGCAAGTGCAATGGGGCCATTCTTGGGAACCCAAAATTAAAGGCGAGTTTTTTGCAAAACCTTTCATCTTGGACTCCGAAGTAACATCTGATTTAGCAATACTGTTTATGAAGTGATTTTGAAAACTAAGATCCTAATGGTGAACCTTAAGTCTGTTCAGTAAAATCAGAGTCCAGTGGTTAAACAAGGAGGTTTTACCAAATCTCAGTTCTTTACTTTTTGAAGAAAGACGACTAAAACCATAACTCAGTGTTATTGCGTACCTCACACTAATGGGATTTTTGTATCTGATCCTGTCTGTATTCTCTTTAAATGCCCAAGAGCTGACAGAATTGATGAAAAATTATCTTGGTATGTTCTGAGAACGAGAAATGCTGGCCTACGAATACACTCCAGAGAGCAAGGCATAGCTGGGATACTCTGTCAGGACAGTTTCATGAGACATAGCACCTACATGCACCTTCCGTTTCCAGCACTGCATAACATGCTTTCTCACACCCTGGAGAACTAATGGTGCTTCTAGAGCCTATAGGCTACAACTGGGAGGGTGCAATTCCCATATACCCCAACACTAAATGGCATTAAGCTGAGATAAAGACATTCTAAAGTTAACCTGCTCTTTTGTAAGCTCCTATCAGAATTGGTCATATGGATCTCCTGTGGACAAGAAAAATAGAAAAGATTATTCATCCCATTAAAAATGGAGAATCCAGTTCACATCAGCCTTTCTGAAATGTGGCCTACAGTATGGATTCAGAGATTCTTGATCTATAGGCTACAGATGCTAATATTTTTCCTGCTACAAGCTTGACAGTTTCAACAAATAATTCAAATGCTATTTTCTGTCATAATTCACACAATTGTAAATAATGTAAATAACTGAAAAAAAAATTAAGTTAGTCATAGCAAGAGAATTATATCCTTTTCATTTTTCTCCATCTTTTAAAAGCTTTTATAATTCACAATTTCTTCTCTGTTATTTCCCTGCTTCCTTTGTTTGATAAGCTTTTTCTAAATTTCCTTTCCCTGCATCCTGCATGCAGGGCAAAACCATTCATGTAGAATTCATCACAGGAAAACAAACATAATATCTCACTCCCATATTCCCAGGTGGGAATTAACTGAAATTACCAGTTCTTTGGAAACTGGCTAGAAAAAAAAAAAAAAGGAGGAGAAATTACTATAGCCAAGTTGTCAGGGAAACTGTTAGCACTCTGGTAGCTCAGGAAAATGGGCTATTTGAAGCACTGTCTTCTAAGTACCCAAGCAAACTATAGGGTCGTTTCTGGGGATAGGAGGTGCACAAAGCTTGAAAGCATTATTGCCTTTGAAAGGCTTAGTAACTCCTGGCTGCTGTGGGAGAGAGCACTGCAGAATGGACTCTCGCTACCTTTTCAGCACAGACATACGGTTCTATGAATAGGACTTGGCTAATTCCCCCTTTGTGGAAATCTTTAGGAAGCGTTTCATTGTATAGCCCATTCTATAGAACTCCTAAAGCCAAAAGATAAGAGTGACATTTTCTAAGGAAATTATCCAATTCTATAGTGGGCTTTTAAAAAATTATTTGTGCCCAACCCTGTTACATTTCCTTTGCTACTCATGGGACAGCAATTATCACAGCCAGCAGCAGACAGACTTCTGCAACAGAACTTCATTACTTTTAGTCCTGCATGAGTACAAGGCAGAACATTTTGCCAATGTCTAACACCCAGGCAGCTTCTGTAAGCTATAGCTGTCTAAGCCACAGAGCTAACATTTGGCATCAGGCTATGATTGTCAGTGCAATACCCCTCTACTCTGCTAGAAACTCTCCTGACTTACCTTCTAGCTAGGGAAGACTTCAGACTGTAAAATGGCCTGAACTTAGGGCACACTGGGAACATGCTGCTGGGATAGATGCATTGCTCCAACAGCCCTCCCTACACAGATGCACTCCTACCCAGATGATGTCTTGCTTTGCTCTGCTGCTTGCCACAAACACAGACACTTACAATACATGGCTGAGAGAGCAGAAAATGACAGCTAGAGTGCTCTCCTGTGGTATAACTGCACTTGCAATACTATTTTTTGTGAGCAGAGTAATGCAGATAGAAAGGGAAAAAGCAACATGCCTATGCCAACCAACCTTTTAAGTGTTCACCCTGCTGTGAATAGTTGCATAGTGACAGCAAGTACATGAACTGTGGGCAAAGGTAGGCTGTGGGAAGAGGGAAAAGAAATCCTAGGCTTTAGCCCTGACACAGAACTGCAGTAGATACGTAACAAACAAATAAATACATAAATCTGTCTTTATGTATTAGATGAGGCGATGCCTCAGTCACCTGGTGGTTAAAGGTGTGGAGCTCACACAAAACATGCCTAACATCATGTCTCACAAGCTTAAACAGCCAGTAGCAGATTTCACATTAATGTTGCATCCACATGGATCAGATTCTCAACAAGAGACCCTTGGTCAACAATACATGAGGGAGTACATGTTATTCTGACCACAATGCTTACGAGAGGCCTGGGCAAGGCTTGAGTTTTCAATGGGAGAAACAGCAGATTAAAGAGAGGGAGGAGAAATAGAAGAGGGAGGGGACAGGAAACAAAGAGCTAAAAACTTGCTAACAATTGCAGGTTAACACCAGAGCCAAAATTAAAATTTTTGGGGCTATCCCAAGTTCTTTCTTGTCATTCTTCCTCTCTCAGAAATAAGGCCAAGGCATACAAACACGGTTATTTGGTTAAAGACTTAAAAACCTTCTAAAGACAAAGTTATGTGAGCTGATTTTACCTTCTACTCTGCAAGTTACAGGAAGTTTCCTTACACTCGCATAGCTCGCTCATAGAGCATTAAAGTATTACTCCTTCTCCAGTTACTCAGTTTGCCTGCTTGAACTACAGACCTACGAGGCCTGAAGATTCATCCAACTTGTACCTACTTATCCTCTCCAGAAGTGCTTGCCATCCCTGGCTCCCTTTCACCTTGGAGCGTGAGGATGTGCACGCACATATACGAGGTGTGTTAAGAGGTTAAAAGGGTGAATTTCTGCTGGGAGCATCATGTAGATGATTGGAGTCTCAGCTTGGCACAAGAAGAAAGGCCAAGACATGCCAGAATTTGCAGAGACATATTCCTCAAGTTGCCTGAACTGTACTTGGCTCTCAGAATCCTAGCAAAGACCACAGGACTCAAGGTCACCACATTCATACAGACAGTTGTTAAGCACCTGAGCACACACACAGCTGATTCAGTCCATATCTGAGGCCTTGCCATCAAGGGCACTTTGCCATAAGTATTCTTCCCTGTACAGGCTTCTCCCTCACTCTCCTGACAAGGAGGAGCCATTACACTCAGGTCATTATATCACTGGCTGTAAACCTCCAGAGCAGGGCAGCCGAGCCTGCAGTTTCGCCTTCCTCTGCTGTGAGGAAAAAAGTTCATTGTAGTGCCCCAGGTTACCAAGCTCATATTGGAAATCTACTGGGGCTAAAGAGGCCTGGGAAAAAGAATGAAACCCAATCCTGTAGCCCCAAGGGCAAGAAGAGATTGCACAGCACTGTCTGGACACTCTGCCCAGAACACTTGACTTTTCCCAGCGGTGCCTACACTCACTTTCCTTCTAAATGAACCTGCTTAAGCCACCCACGCCAAGCCTTGAAAGAAGAGGGCTTTGCAAAGCCTTTGCTTGCACCTGCAGCAAAGTTCCTATTGCTTCTATGAAAATTGCCCTGTTGCAAACAACAATCAGGAAGGATACTCTTGCAGAAGCTGGGACTCAGATTCAGTTCAGTTCACAGCTCAGCAATCGATTTCCCTAGTGAGACAGAATAATGCACTCAACAACCAACGCGTAACAGGGAAACGGTGCAGCCTTTCTCCCAAAGGCACCTTTTATTGGTCCGCAGAGCTAGGCTCTAAGGTTGTAGATACACAGGACAATTTAGAAAGACTTTCAAGTACCTGACCTAGCTCTGAGATCAACTTAGAGAGTGGAAGACAGTCATGCTAATAGTACCTTGGTTTAGTCAGCCCTGATGAGAAGCAAGATCTGTCCTATATGACACCAGCTGAGAATCTTTCTACCACTAACCTCAAGATCCTTGAGAGAAGTAAGAAGCTGGCAAATGTCCCCGGTAAAGGGTCATGCTGATGCTCCTCAAATCTCATGGGGAATGATCCCTCTGGCAAAACGTACCTCCCTTTCTCTCACTGGGAACACAGCAACTCTGTTCTGGGGCTTCTCGAGAGGAAGAAGAAAAATGTTGCCATATGGAGTTGAGGAAAGGGGGAGTAAGAAGAAGAATGTGGCCTCCTGGGAGAATAGAGACTGTGCAAGTAACACAAGTCATGGTTTAGAAGAGAAACAAGGCAGGTGGGACAGGGAAAGGAGGAGTACAGTATTACAGAAGAAGCATAATATAACAGCCAAACATGTTAATACTGGTATATAACAACCATTAATATAACATTTATTTGAAATTGCAAAAGCCCTACAGCATCACAAATTTTGACACAGAAGAGCATCAGACCACGTACACATGCTAACACCCAATGCATTTAGGCATCTGATTCCCATTAGCTTTTATAGGAGTTATGCATCTAACTAGGATTTGCTAATTTTCTGCCTCCATGCATGTCCCATGAGCCTGTAGTGAAGTACAGATAAGGCCATTGGTTGGGACAGTGTTTCTATCCAACAAAGGATGCAAGGTATAGAGAAAAAAGACAAAGCATCACCCTGTGTATGGGAGCTGCTAGCTCCAAAACCATGCTATGCCTTAAACACTATGTTAGCTTTCAAAGTTCGCTGGTTTTGTTTTCTCTGCAGGCCCGTTCCCTAATGGTATCACCTACTGCATGTTCCAGCCTGCATTAAGCACCACCCTACTCATGAGAAGTAATTTTGCAAGAAATTGAGGTGATTTCAGCATATTTCAAGGTATTAAAATCAGTTTAGTAAGTATCAAACTCTGAAGTAAAGTAGATAATAGGCATTAATCACCCAAGTAAATCCATTAGTCAGTTGCACAGTGTTCATGGTTGCTCCTGTAGCTACAGCATCAACAAAGTCAGAATGAAACATCAGCCACCTTGGACTTGCTATAGCAAATCCAGCTGTTACTTTAATGGAATAAAAAATTTCACCCCCTGTGATCTCCTTCTTTATTTTTGCTAATGACTTTGGTAAAGAGATTTCAAAAACATTTTTGTGCCACAATAAAAAGGTAATGGCTCATCTGGCTTGCAGAAGCATAATTACTACAAATATATTTGTAATGCAGATGATGATTCTGGACAGCATGTTTCCACGAGCAAAAGCCAAAACCAGCAAGCAGACTGATGACTGTAACATGAATGCCAGTGTTCTAAAATAGTGATCCCTCTAGAAAGATCAACACCGCTGCCTAAAAGCTGTAGGTATGTGTCTCAAGTATCACATAATATTTTGTCTTTCCTCATATTATTGATTGAAGTTGTATATTTTCAGAGAGCTTGGTTTGTTGTTTGTTTTTTTTCCATATTTTGTCAATTTCACAGTAAGAAAAGAGCATTATATAAGGATCACTAAATAAACATTGCCTTTCACTCTGGAAAGTCAAATTCCAGTCAATTGTTCACAACTATGGAAATGGTTGTTCAATATTTATACACATTTAAAGCATAGGCTATCTAGACTGATAAAAAAGCTAAGCAAATTAAGATGTGCATTTATATGTTTGTAATTAATTTACATATACAATTGGATTTATCAATCCAGTTCCATGCTATTGCAGGCAATCTCCTTAGATAGTTTCCTAACATCACAAAGGAAGTTTCCACACCTAGAAAATAAATCCAGGTTCTTAAAATTCCCCTTTCAAACTATCCTCACTCTTGAAATGCAGGAGGGGAAATGGAAAAAAATGGGGAAGAAGGGAAGGCCAAAGAAAAACAACAAAAAAATACTGGTTTTCCTTTTTGGATTATGGAAGGGGGAAAAAAAAAGGCAAAACATGGAAAATAGTCTAATCATAGTGAAGCAAGTATTCTGGAAGTTTAAAGTTCTATTTAAAATCAAAATGTAAAGAATTTAGAGATTCTGATGAATACACACAGGTATTTCTTTCAAGCCACAGTTAATGATTGTTTGCATTTCTCTTAGTCACAATGTTCTGAAAGATTTTACCTTAAAAAGACCACAGCAACCATCTTAAGAACAGACTGTCTCTGCTACAGAGATCTGCTTCTCAGTTACCACCAGTATTGCATGCATTTACCTCAGCACATGCCTATTCAGAAGTCAAATGTAGTCATTCCTGCTCCAAATGGTCAAAGATAAGAACAGCGCAAAAGCAAACTCTCATTTCGTACCTTTGCCCTTGCCAGGTGGCTGCAAGTTTGAGGTGCTTCCAGACCTCCCTCCTCTTGTGAAGTGAAATCAGAGCTGAGGAGACAAGATATCCATCATGTAGGTAGCTGCCTAGCAAACACACACGGGCCCGTTTCTTCACAGCGCTCCCATACTGCACACAGGCAGCCTGTTGCAAAGCCCCACAGCAATATACTTCTGGCAACCGCCTAGCTTGGGGCCATGCCCTTCAGGGCATTGTAAGGCAGAAATTTGGTAGCAGTGGTTTACATTACTTCCACAAGGCTCCTGTCTGTTCATACCTGATCCTACACCACTCCTTACCAGTTGTAGGGCAATTGCACCAGGGCCGCACAGCGAACCACAGCAGGACCTGACCCAAGTTACACATAACGATTTGCAGTCAGATTATTTTTCAGACAGATCAGTCTTCTGATCCTAGCTACGACTCCAGACATTGCTGTAGCAGCACAACTTGCAGGGGCACTGGAGGAGGGTGGGAAAAGGAAGAGAGATTGAAAACAGGAGCTACTTAGGCCATCCTCATTGCCAAAGTAACTAACTTGCTAAATAATTTGTCTAAAAACCATTCTCAAACAAAGATTTAACACATCTGACTTCCTGAACTCTGAGCCTTACTCCCTCTTCTTGATCAATCCCTGCTTCCAAGAAATCTATACGCCTAAGTTTATTAAGCCATATTTTGAAGACTTTTCTCTCACTTGCAGCAATGGTTAAGTAACCACCCTCACATCATCTCTCTCAAGCACACAGAGCAATCCCAGTGTAACCATGCCAGGCAAGAGCAAATATTGTTAACTGGTTGGGTGCAGTTTCATGTTTGAAATACTGCACCTATTTAGGTATTTCCACTTCTGTCTCAAACAAGAGCTCCAGAACACACAGAGAAATGGACATCAAGCAAAAAAGTGAACAAAAAATAAAAAATAAAATGGACAAAAAATAAACATGTTTGAGCCTCAAATTAAAATGGGTTCATTTCCAGGTCTTGTCTAGCTTTAATCCTGGACGATGTGTTTGCTTGAACCAATCTGCCCATTGTCAGCAAACAACTGGCAGTCAGCAAACACTTCAATAGTCTCCTCTTGAATTACTTTGTACATTCCAGTTTCTTCAGTGCCAACCGTTCAAACCTATTCGCAATGATTTGTTTTTCTTTCTAGTTTGAAGAACGCGATGACAGTTGGTGCAAGAAAGCCGTATAATAGTTAATGTTGTGCAAGCACTGCAATCATGAGAAAACTGTTCTGAATAAACATGGTAATTTATCCAAAATGTATTTGTCCAGTTATTAGACTTGACACGCTTGTGTGGATTGCTTGAATTACAGAATACTAAATCTGCAAAATGTTCATTTAACTCTATCAACAAAATAAAAAATTAAGCTGAATACCTCAGGATCAGATGGGCAGTCTTTTATGAAGAGCACATTCCCTAGAGAGCAACTGAAAGATCTTAGCTATCACATACAGCTTCATAAACCATTAAGGAGACTGAACATTGCCTGTTCACAATTAAGTCAACAGCAAAACTTCACTGGCTTAAGAATCAGCACCAACAAAAAATGAGAGCAGATCTGAAACATATGTCCAGGCCCTAACAAGATACCTTGACAGAACAGTTCACACATAACTGCTTCTCTAGCAGTATCTCCGCACTGAAAAACAAAGCAATTTTTTTTTAATTAATGTACTTGCAAAAAGAAAACCAAGACATTCTACCTCCTAAAAGCTCTCTCTTCTTCCTACCCACTTCAAGTGGATTTTTTCCTCTTCTTGTCTGTCTCATTTCTAAATCAAACTCCTAGCAGCTGCTAATTGAAGACTTCAGTGGTGATTCTGGCTGTCTGATGGCAGCTTATTTATTTCAAAATAATAGACAAAGGATACACAATAAGACAGATTTCTTCACAATTTCCAACAGAGTGGATGAGTAATTCCAAAGGTATCAAGAATCTCTTCTGTTTGCAATATTGCTGTCTTCTGCTTTATTTAGAGGATACAACAAAAAGCCAACTCAGGAGATATCAACAAAGCTATACCACACAGAAGGATCTCCTTTGCAAGGGGCAAGGATGCAATTAACAGCTGTCACATATAGAAGTTAATTGCATATTATTCTTTTGCAATGCAGATTCTTGAATCTATTTCAATAGTTTATCAAGATAAAACAAGGTAAACAAAACAAGCTAAAAACCAAACAACTCCCCCCATAATTTATTCAAATGTTTAAACATTCTTTAAAAGATAACTTTGTTTGCTGCTGACTGACATGTAGATGGTATAAAAACAATCACACTCCCAGGCTTTGCTCACTTTAAGGCTTTGATTTAAAACTCGGAGAAGATTCCAGAAGAAACACCAAACTTCAATTGGCCACAAGCAAACTACACTCTTCTTGAAGGTCACAGTGCATGTCATATTCATTCACTGTACCCGTGGTCAGATCAGAAAGTGTTCATAGCGAATCTCTGTGATATATCAAAATGCATAGCCTATATAAAGCCTATATTCCAGAGATCTGGATTCAGTTTTGATGCATTGTTGAAAGCTGTTGATCTTGCTCACATTTGCAAATGCTCGCTAGAACTGCTGGCTTTATGATATATTTATTTATATAACACACAGTCAACACCAGAGACCCAATACTATTTGCAGACAAATCAACAAGAACACTCTTGTTATTCTGGCATGCTTTCTGTTAAGTCTTAGAAAAAAGGTTTCCTTTCTTGCATGCCTAGGAATAAAAGTTCCATCAATCAAAATTGTTCATCAGTTTTGTAATGCCCTTCTGCCTGACCTTCATTGCCTCATGTAACAAGCAACCTGCTGAGTCTTCTTCTGTAAAGAGCACACCTTGGTAGCCTAGTCATCTAATCCATCAAACAGAAGAGGAGCGGTTGTGTTGGTCAAATTAATGCAAAAGGCATGCTGTGGTAACTAACATTAACTGAACCTCAGGATCCACATCACCTTAAAACTCTCACCTTCTACACAAAACAGGCAATAGTGCAGTCATCTGACAAGCAGGCAGCTGGCAACTGTGTTTGAACAGATTGGCCCTGATTGTCTTTAGGCCGATGTTGTAACAAGAAGAGTACAAGCCAGAATTATTTTAATATTACATCCTTATGCTGCATATGATCTAGCTTCTCAGGAACATTTACAGTAATATTGTTCTTTAGGACAGCAGCATAGGGATTATTTTACACTAGCCTACAGCATCTGAAAACTTGGAGTCAGGTAAGATATAAAAGTAGAATTAAAATGGTTTGAGTGAGCATTTACTCACATTGCAAAACTACTGCTAAGAGAAGGTTGACTCTGGCTTTTGATGTGGCCATAACAGAGAGACTACTCTGATCTGAGATTTAATTATGCATTAATAGCATCTGAAAGAGATTCTCTGATGGAACTAATCGTTTCACACCTTGACCCATATATTTTTCCTTAACCAACAAGAGATATTTAATAGATTAGACTATCAAATATTACTCTGGTCCAGACCTGCATCACAAATCCCTGAGACAACATTTTCAATTAAGACAGCCTGAAATAACCTGTTTTTCAGTGTCCATGATCTGATCCACCTATTTGGTTTAACTTATTACTCCAGTCATGGAGCTTGTTAAAATCAGGTGGCATATCATAATCTAAACTATACATCAGGACAAACCCTGGAATTATAGGAGCCTTGCCTCTTTCCCAAACCTCTTGACCTCATTTTCTTAAACTCAGTCTGACCAAGGATCTCTCTAGGTTATTAAATTGTTAACATTTCACAGATTTTTTTATTAGCAGCATGAGACTACTGAAAAATCTGCCAGGATAAAAGCAGAGGTTACCACAGATGGGGAAGTAGTGGCAAGAACTGGAAATAAGAACTAGAAAGGAATTGGTTTGAGTTTTGGGACTGACAAAAAAGATTCACTTCTTCACAGTAGTAATTCTGGAAGTGTTCAGATTGCTTTGTATTTAACAAGGAATATTATTTTTCTCATTCCCCATCCCAACCTAATTTACACTGCAGATCTTTCCCCCAGGACTTGCAATAGGAGGAGGAACAGAATTACAGCAGATTTTGTTTTACTATATATCACTCTACAGTAATACACACACAGCAGTTTGTTTTAGTGACTTTAAAAATTCAGTGATATCTACAGAGAGATGGCCATCCTTAACAGCTGATATCAGGGAAAACAATTTAATGTTTTGTTCTTCTAAAAACCTTCATGAATGTTGCTTTTCTCTGTTAATTTTACATCTGTTTTTCCCCTCTTCCAGATCCTTCACACACACCAATATGTAACAGTATGGCTTAGCCTGAGACAGACTGCAAGGCACTGCACCAAGGAACCGTTAACTGGTTTGAAGTATGATCTCATTCTGCTTTTTTCTTACTGCTTAACCAGTTCCTCATCTCACGCTCTCTCTCCCACGTTCAATGAAAAAAAAAGCCTCTTGTGAGGAGCTTTGTCACAGGCTTTTTGAAACATGATCTCTACATAAAAAGTTGCTGCAAAGATGTAGACTACACTAAAACTAAATAGAAAAGGGATCAGAAGACCAACTGCCTGGGCATGACTCACTTTCTGCCACACATGTAAGCTATGGCTTGAGAAAGTCATAAAGACAGAGATCAAGAAGTCTTTGATAAAATGGGAGCTGTAAATTTAATGATTGGTAACAACTGAGAAACAGCTTCACTGTTCTGAAAAGGAATTGTTAGTGTAAATCAGATGCTGGCTCCCACTAGACCCTCCTTGTCTAAGTTATTAAGACTCTCCCTCCAACCACTATTAGTCATGCTGAGTATTAATATTATTCATTATTACTCATAGTTTTCTCTTTGAATAACCTCATTAATTTCAATGAGACATTTGCAGTAGGAGGTAGTAGATAATCTATGCATTTCTCTATGGATACATGTCTAATTAAAGGCTATCAAATGAGAAGACTGAGTTTCCCTTGCTGACTAAGCTGATTCTTAAAACTCTGGACCCAGAACTGAAAGTATTTGTGGCTGCTGCTGAAGACATGCTAAGTCAAGCTTTCAAAAGTACCTGTGTCAGAATCGGTCTTCACAGCAACTTTCATGAGGATACTGCAAAGTTGAACCAGCCTTTCACCTCCAGGCTCTACTGTGTAGAAACTTCGAAAGGGGCAGCTGCCTGTCCTTCAGTACTCCCAAACAGCACGCTAGTAACAAAGTTAGCAAGCAGATTCAGAAGAAAACACACACAGCTTGGTACTCACAGACTCTTCCATTTATTCCTGCTCTTTTGTGGATCCCACTGATGTTCAGAACATTTCTGCTCTGTGGGTATTCCTTCTTCCAAAGCAAGGGAGAAGAACAAGCCAGTTAATCATTCATTATAAGATCAAACCCTACTTTATCTCCTTCTGTAGGCATCCTGTGATAAGATCATCTGGGGAGAAGGGCAGACTCTTCTTAAAAGAAGTAAATGGCCTGTGAGAATACCTCAAATCATCCAGGTCATAAATAACTTGAGTGTTGTTGCTTTTTATTTTTTAAAAAGGAGAGTTAATTTTCTCAGGGATTTCAATACATTTCAAAACTTCATGTATTACAACATTAACTACTTAATTATAATTTTAAAGAGGAAAATTCTTGTGATAACTTTCTACAGAAATAAATTTGGACAGCAGTGTTACAGGCAGCAGGAGACTGGAGGGGTATGCTGTCTGAAAACACGACAATGAGTCACAAAAGCATGACTGGTGTCCGCTCTCTGATCATTTCCTTCAAATGCTTAAAGGAATTCCTGCTATAGATGAGAACTATAACTTTTTACTCTGTCCCCTTGTCTTCCCCTCACTCCCCTCCCTCCAGTAGCACAGCTACAAAGTCATCACCCATCCTGTTTTCTCACCACTACACACCTCATCCCTACGAAAGCCAGCTGGATCAGGCAATGCCTGTGAAGCCAGGCTCCTAATCCCATCATGGCAGGGTGATAGCAATCTGAAAGAAGCAAGGCGGGACACTTTCTAAATACTCCCACCCACAGGAAAAATTGTACTCAGCTGCTTACAGACTATGCAAGCCTGTCTGCTCTCCTGGCCTGAACAAGGAGCAGGAAAAATAAGCATAGGATCAGGCCGTGCTGTTTAGTGGCCAACCCTTTGAGAAGCAGACTCTGTCTTTCCCCCAGCTCTCTGGAGCACACTTTGAATGTTAACCCTGTCCTATAGAATTTTCTCAGTCTCACACACTGGACACATTGGCTTACATGAGTGGTTCCCACTTCAAGTTTGTCTGAAGCCAGGGTTAAAAGTCAGAGCCACAGGCTGGCGTGACAGCTGAGCTGAGCTTAGTGGATCACAGAGTCAGAGGCTACAGCTCTTTTGCCATGAGATCCCGCCCGCTGCATTCCCATGTTCAACAAAATCCCACTACTGGATCCACCTGATCAGCATAGGCCCCTCTTCTACCTGCACAGCCCACTGCACCAGAAACCTTCTCCCATCACGAGCCCGGCTGCAGCATGTGTTTTAGACCAAATCAGGAGGCAGCACACTGGATGATTCAAGGCTGCCTTCTTCCTCAAATTGTAAACATGAACCATCCCCTGCAGCTGGGGACAATTTTACTCACCACAAGCTCTTAAGAAATAATAGCCTATGCACTTCCCTCAGAACTGGTGGTGTATTTTGCTCTAATACAGACACATACTGAGGCTGAGGAAGGAAACATTTATCTCCCTCACAGTGGAGCCAGACTAGAGGCAGGCGCCATCTTATCCAAAACAATGAATAAAATGATCCTACCATTGACTGAGCTTTCAAATGCTTCCTTTCCTTCAGATAGGCTTCTCCCTAACACAAGAGGAGGGGTGGAGTTCTTCTCAGATTTGTAAATATTATCAGATGTACATTAAACATATTGATTGCTAAGGTGTGTTTCTAGACAGGGGCCAATGCCAACATGGATTACAGTTCCATATAAACCCTCCACCTCCTCCTTCCAAGAGCTCAGTCATAATCTCATGGAGATTGATCAAGGCTGACATACTGTAGCTTGAAAAAAAATTGGCCCCAGGGCATTTGCAAATAACTAGTATAAGAACCAGCGTCTATCAGCTAAAACCAGGAACTTCCACAACTGTGAAACTCAGGCTTTCATTATTATTATTTTTAAGAATTCTGTAGACTCAGTCATATCATTCCAGTCATCTCAGTTAGAAAATTCTGAATTAATCTATTTCTCTGTTTGAGAAATAGAGGGAACAGTTATTTACCTATCACATAAGAATATAGTGAAGAAATATTAGGTAACAGCTGTCTCCCAAGTAATAAATCATTGCACAAGTACCAAGGAGTATTAGGATTTACTTTTTTTTTTTTTTCCCCCCAAAAAAAGACTCAGCATATAATATAGAATCATAGAATCATAGAATCATAGAATGGTTAGAGTTGGAAGGGACCTTCAAAGGTCATCTAGTCCAACCCCCCTGCAAGAAGCAGGGACCTCCCTGACTAGATCAGGTTGCTCAGAGCCCCATCCAGCCTGGCCTTGAACATTTCCAGGGATGGGGCATCAACCACCTCTCTGGGCAACCTGTTCCAGTGTTCTACAACTCTCATTGTGAAAAATTTTTTTCTA
>WHYT01016654.1:631826-664116 GCA_009806455.1 Tetrax tetrax | reverse complement strand
TCCATGTCCTTCTTATGTTGGGGACTCCAGAACTGGACGCAGTACTCCAGGTGGGGTCTCACCAGGGCAGAGTAGAGGGGGAGAATCACCTCCCTCGACCTGCTGGCCACGCTCCTCTTGATGCAGCCCAGGACGCGGTTGGCCTTCTGTCTTCTACAAATATGGTTGTGGCAATTCTCATGGATATAATAAAATGATCTGTTATAGTCTTTCAAAAAAACAGGTTTCATCAGGGATCTAATGAACAAACACTTTTTAATGGGAACCCCTCCTCAAACCAAACCTAGTGTAAAACTGTCTCGGTTTTGATCCTGACAAATGCTGGGTCAGTCTATTCCCAGTCACTGGTAAGCAAATAGCAAAGCGTCCATTAGCTTCAATGGGAGGACGAGAGGCCCTTGAGGCAATGTGTTTTAAGTTACTGATATTCACAGGAATTTCCCTGTGAGCACAAATGTCACACAGTAACCACTGGGCAAGAATAAAATGGTGACATTATTACTAGTGCAGAATAATGGTTCATGATCTTTGCACTGTGCCCTATAGTGCAAATGTCACTACATTTATTAAGATATTTCTTTTCCTTTGTGTTTGAGGGTATGGATCACAGCAGGAAATATTTTATTTTTACAGTGACCTTTGCAAAGCTTGCACAGTTAGATTGTGTTGTGGTAATAGGACAACCCAAAGGTCATGAAACATTATTCTGCCCTAGTAACTATTAGAAATGTGATGGGAGTTAGAAAAGGTATCTGTCCCCAGGGCCAGTTTTTCTAGTCTTCCACCTCTGGAGACCAGGGTTCAATATTGGCCACGCCAGTTATACGCTGGAGGCTGTTAAGAGTCCTCGTTAACATTTCACCAGTTAACTGAAGGCTATGCTTCCTGACTTGATGAAGTTCACTCTCTCTTTAGATACTACTGAATCATCCAGACAGTAAACTTAATAATAATGTTTAGACTTGGAAGGGATGGGGAGTGGGGAGGGGGTGATTTTCAAAAGGAAGATACTGCCATTCCCTTAAGAACAAGGTGAAACTACAAAACCAGCTTGAAGGTGAGGAAGAGGCAGCTGGATAACATTGTTGAATAAAAAGCTCCTAACACAGTGGTGCACAGCTTGTTGGCAGTAGACTATATTAATGATACTTCACAGTCATTGTCCAAACCTTAGATGATAATGACAAGTACAGTACTGTGTTAGTCCATACTTTTCCAGATTACACAAATCTAAAACAGAGTGCATGAAAAGCAATGCAATTTTTTTTTTTAAAGACCATTAGTGTGCATTTGCATAGCAGACAGTAAAGTGAACAGCAATACTGGCTACTGGCTATAAATGCCTGCAAAATACATGTATTTTTGTCACAATGTTGTTGACAAGCACAGGATGTCACAGGCAAAGTGACAATTGGAAAAAAAAGAAGTAAAATCTAGGGCTCAAAACCACATGGAAGACAAAATAAGCAGCGATGAGACACTAAGGAAACAAAAGTTGGTGTATCCACTGATGAGTTCAAACTGTCCTGTTGATTCACACATAAACATCATGAGGTGAAGTAGGTGCAGCAGAAAGACCATGATTCCTGGGGATGACACACGAATTAGAAAAGCATTCACCTCCGTTGCGCCAGAACGTCCCGTTCTGGCACTGCCACAACATGTCACTTTGAAACCAAAATGGCATTGAGAAGAATTACACAAACATGGGCATGTGGTTAACCCTGCTGGGGCTTGTTACCATGATGTAACCATCTGATTTTTTTCCTCAGTGTTTTGCATGCCAGAATTATATTTTTTTTTACACTTTTTAGCCTCCAGGCCTTAATTATAGTTGCATTTTGCTGGTACAACACTATTTTATGCTGGTACAACACTATTTTATGCTACCTAACTTCAAGAGAACATCACCTTTTCATGTCTTTGCAGCAGTAAGTGCATCCCTTTGTTGTCTTCACATGAAGCCAATGCTGAAAACATCTTAGATATTCCAAGATGATAGAAACGGGGAAGAAATGCACCAAGAAAAACAAACCAGTGGCAATTTCACAGCAATTCTAGGAAACAAGAGGAATGTGTTTGGGGGCTAGATTTTTAGGAAGCTTCAAGGTTATCAATAAGATTCCATCTAGGTTGGTTTTTTTTTTTATTTTGTTCTTAAAACAAACAAACAAAAAGATGTAATTTTCAAGGAAAATTACCACAGAATGAGACTTTTTTCTAACTAGGATTGAACATGACTGGTGAACTTCGGAGTAAATAGGTTTTGTGACACAAACCTGCCCTCTGCTGGAAGAACAAGAAAATGGTAAATACAAAAGAGAATCCAAATCTAATTTCAAATGAATACCTTTGATGTTTCTGGCTTTGCTGTGTACAAACAGAGCTTCTTCACATTATATGTTCTCTTTCATTGAATTCCAATGAACTAATTTTTCAAATGCTGAATAATCCACTTCATTCAGTGCTACAAAACAATGTTCAAATACCTTAGCTACCGACAGAACATTACTGATCCTGCATAGGCCTAAGTCTATGTAAGAAGCCAATGCTGGTACAGTCAAGCGTCTGACCTGACAAAAATATCTGTGTCTTCCTTTCCTCGTGAAATTCCCTACCAGCTGTACATGTGCACCACACCTCTGGGAATATTCATCTTCCTCTAATATTTTCACTATCCATGGACTGTGAAAGTCACATCTACCTCTGCTCTGTGGTCCCACTTCTGCCTGTTCTCAATTATTTTTTCCTTAAAAAACACCAAAACTTATTTGAACAGCTCCAGCATGTATCCTGTATTCATTTACACAAAGATCAATGCATATTAAATAGACTCTTAAGGCCCTTCAGCCTGCTATGAAACCATCATTTTTCATATAATTGAATAACCTCATTAAAACTCTGTCTCCTTGCAAATAAAGGACAACCTAGTCCAAATAAATGCAGGTGACCAGTGCTCCCTGACCTACGAAATCAAGCAAAGCTGCAGATACTGAGTATATTGTAAATACATTGTTTGCAGACACCATTCACTTATTGCAAAAGAAAAGCCCTGTTTCTTCCAGCAGTTACCCACTCTCAGCTTAGAGTTAAACTGTGGCTCATTGTTAAGTCTTCTGGTTTATTACCCCTGGGTATCCCAGCTTGTCCAACCTGGGCATGTTGCTAATAGAAGCTATTAACGGTATAAGCTCAAAAAACCATTTGTGCCAAGAGATGAACTCCGGGCCCATTTAGATTATAGCCTCTGCTTTTTCATGGACTTTATGTCAGTAAATAGTTGTATCCAGGTGCTCTTGCACAAACACAGCGTTAGTTGAAATATTGTAGCCACGAAGTGTAATGGTATCACTGCATGGGTCCCAGGACCTGCAAAACTGTGTTCAACCATGTTTGGAGACTACTTTCCTGTAAATGTGATCCCCCGACATGTGACTCCAATGGGACAGGTGGGACTTGAAACGTGAATGGATCTAAGGAGACCAAACATGCTTTTAGCCACCTACATAGTTTCACAGGGCGCATATATTCAGACTGTGCGACTTTCTAGGGACTGATAGCTCTCCTCTCTGAGCAGCATCTACAGCTGTGCCATTATTCAGTCATGCTTTTACATCAGCTGGCATGACCCTTCTTCATAGGCAAAGGTATCCACTCTCTCCCTGCTACGCTGGGCTCCTCTGGAGCTGACTGCTCTGTGACCTGCATTCTCACAGAGCTGCAAGGTGCTCAGAGTGGCAGCTTAATCCACAGCATCCCTGGCAGCTAGAGAAAAGTATGAATCCATTGCCTTGCTGGGAGCAACAGATTCTCTGTGTTTTTCTCCTGTGTGGGACAGGAGCTCCTGGATAGTGCTGAGCTCCTTCCGATTCCAAGTGGAGCCAGCAAAATGGACAACCTGGCAGATCACTTTGCTTTTGTGAAAAGCAAAGGCTTCCAGCTGCTGCACTCAATTGTGCTCTGATTTCAACAGCAGCCGGAAATCAATGTGTCCATGTAAGCACTGGTGATCAAACATATATATATTTGTTATTATAAAACTGTATTTGGCATCTGAAAACTTATCAGTCAGACATATGAAAGTTCACCTGCCAAGTGGCAAATACCTCAGAAATTATACCTCTGAAAAATCTTTGTAAATAAGTTTACAACCACATGCTTGGGTAAGAAAGCACTGCAGTTGGAAATACATGGAAGCATGTCATTCATCAAAAAAAAAAAAAAAATTATTACAGATTTGAACCTCCTACTGATACACACTGTAGGAAGATGTTGCAGGCTAGGCACTATCGTGGGAGAATCAGAGCTCAAGTCAACCCTTACACCTTTCTACTATACAAATAAGTAAGTCTGGTCTTCAGGACAACCCTCAGCAGGCAAAGGCTTTGCCAATATCTTGTGTTGATATAATCAATGTGCTTAAGGTGGAAGAAATACAATCCAGTAAGTATGGAATGTAACAAATTATTTTTTTACATTTTCATATTGCTGAGTAGCACTGGCATTTAATTAATAGAATCTTTGATTGAAGAAAATAATAACTTAAGGCAAATTTGTGATATTTAAGGTAATTATTAACTATGTTAATGTCTTGCATATGACTAGTAAACAAAGCCTATCTTTATTAAATCAAAGTAAAGCAGTGAATGAAGTAGCTTTATGGGACACTCACTTCCTTTCTGCCACAGGGCCCTAACCTATGAGAACTGTCTACTTCAGTAAGCGAGAAGACATGGTGTTTCCACAACTCCAGCTGAATCTCACACGGCTCTAGCTTAAGGGCTGGTGATGGTATTTGCAGGTGCAAGCCTAGTGCCCAGTGAGGACCAATAAGAAGCAGTAAGGACAGACTGGAGAATGCGATGGGACACATCAATAGGACTGAAAGACAGGCGCAGGATGACAGCATCTTAATAGCTAAATTCTGCTCCCGGTTACTATCATGCAGGCCCTCTAGCACACTGCATCTATTTTCTAGTCAAGATACCATCCTTTCCCTCCTTCCTCATTTCTCTACTCCCTTATGTACAGCTCAGTTCAGTTTGTGTTCACTTTACCAGGTCTCCCCTCGTTTCTGTATCTCTCTCTCCAGCCTCTCCTCTGTGGACTCTTAACCAAATAAAGTTAGGGTGGAATCCTCACAGTTTATTGCATCAAGAGAAAATGTTTAGAATAGAATGTTTAAAATGAGACAAAAATCAGTTTCTGAATCTACACACTAACGAGAGAAAAGCATGGTAGAAAAAAAACAGTGAAACAAACTAAAACCAAACAGTCTACTTTCTAATTGTCTGCAGAGATACTGCACATTTCCTCTATCTGTGGACTTCAAGTGAAGTCAAAGTCCCTAACACTTGGAAAAACCTGTGCCAAGTCCTTTTTCTAGGTTTATACAGTTCAATGGTCTGTATTGAGGAACTAGGTCTAGATTTTTCTTTTTTTTAATGTTATGCCATTCTTGCTTACACGCTTTAAGTCTTGGTAATACAATGACAGTTTTCTTGCATAGTTGTCACTTACACTCCCCACAGTTTTGTCATTATTTTTACCATCAAAAGGGTAGCTATAATTTTAGAATAATCAAAAGGCATTTGATCAAATGAGTGGGACACATCCCCTACATTTTCTATGTCATAGTTAAACTTATTTGCATAGGCAGGTATTTTTCTTGGCTTACAGTAATCTTGAAACACTGTGGTCACAGTGGATTTTTGCTTTGCCATTTTCAAATGATAATGTGTCAAAACCCTCCTGGGTCTGTCCTACTCACTTAGTTCTGATCACTGTGCCCTTTCTTCCCTTGAAGTTTTCTTCTTTTCTTCTTTTTTCCAATCAAGATACATTAATTCTCTAATTTCAGAGGCAGATGAAGTGCAGCTGATGAGTTTGGGGTGGGGAGAGGAGGAAACTTCTGTCTTTATTCCTGCAAAAGAATAGCCAGGTTTGACTACTTATTTTTCCTACACAATTAAAGCTCCACAGCACAGCAAGGGCCCTGCCTCTGAGTGTGGAGACAGCACCTAGCACAACAAGATGCTCCTCTTCATAACAGGTCCTGTGAGCATCACCACATCAGAAATAGTAAGCGTTCATTTTCCAGCGAATACCAAAATATTAGCAGAATAAAACCCACATTTTAAGCTGTAAAAGCCCAAAGGCTGGCCTTATATTTGCATCATATCACAGAGCCAAATAAATTGCTCGTGACTAAAACACAGCTGCAAAAGAACACAGCAGGAAGAGGATTTTGTCTTCAGTTTCCTTCCTTCTCTGGCAGCCAGGTGTTTTGGAGAGACCTTTCGAATCAGCCGCTGTTTACCAGCCCTCACTCGCACAAGAGGGCACTGTAGCCACACACATCAGGGCAGAGTCCCTCAGCCCAGCAAGCTGTTCGTCTGCAGAAACAGGCTTTAAACAACTCTTCCCCTGAGTTAAGAGTCCTCGTCTTCTCATCCAGGCTGATAGCAAACACAGCGATATGTGCTGACGTGTTGCACTGGTACACCTTGCACAGACGGATTGCTCTGGGGTAAAACAGATCTTGTAGAGTTTATCCCACACCTTGCGCAGACAGATTGCTTTGGGGTAAAATAGACCTCGTAGAGTTTATCCCGGTTCCAAACTTGAATAAAATTTGACAGTTATGCTTTACCTGCATGCCCAGGGAGTTGAAATCAGGGAAACGATCATAAGCTTTTTTTTTTTAAAAAAAAAAAAAAAAAGTTAAGTCCCAGTTCATGCTGTTGAAAGGAAAAACATTCTGTGCTTGTCATAATGTGAATATTTGAATTATACTGGCACATAGAAATCTCCTAAATATTCACAGGACAACCAGAAGAGAGCTCATGGCAGTTTGAGATGAAGGGTATTAAAAACTTACTAGTGTGTCTGACTGCTTATAAATCTTCAAGCATGTTTATGCTTCCAAATAAATGGCCTGTCTTTAGGATCAGAGCATTCACAATTCCCGCTAATTCATAAATGAATAGAAAGCACAATATACTTCAAAATAACAGGCTACCATTAACACAAGATACCTGTCAGAGTTACCTAACTTTAGGCTCCCCACTTAATATTTTCAATTACATTTATGAGAACAAATAACAAATAGCAAAATGGTAAAATACTGAAGTCCTAGCTCTAGATCAAAGCACCTGAGGTTTGCAGCTCTAGAAACAAAGAAAAGTCTGTTACATACAATTACATTTATGTTGTGATTTTACTCCACTGGGTGGACATGAAGGCTATTTAGCAAAAAGAACTTTAGGATGGGAGAAATTAGAAGATGAAAATCATATTTAAAATGAGCCACACAGGGGGCCATTCCTAGTGAAGCAAATGACAAGAGAATAAGCAAATTCCACGTGCACTTTTGGAGTGCTTTTCATTTAGCACAGATGATTAATAGAGTAGTTTGAAAATAATAAATCTCAACAATATGGAAATTAATAAATCTCAACAGTGAGGAAATCTGCAACCAAACCTTTGCAATGTCAGACTGCAGAATTTAAGGGGTTCCTATGGGGAATGAGGTTCGCTTAAAGGATTAAACCACATCAAGGATGTGTTAAGTATGACAGTCCAGAAATAGCTCAGGAAATCCTTAAAGCTGATTGCTGGAATCTCTCAGGAGAACTATCCATCTGTAACATATCTTGCTCTTATACTCCGCTATTAGCTGCTCTAGAAACAACATACTGGACAAGACGGACTTTTGGCCTAATGCCGTGTAATCACTATGTTCCTATGATCCACCCTGACACACAGGAACCCGTACCACTACTGATCCTGAGAGATGACCTGACAAACCAGGCTTAGGCCTTCAGCCTACCTCTCTGCCTCCTTCATCTAAGTGCTAACACATATGAAGCATAAATCTTCCAGTATTTTCCTTCTCTTAACACCTTTCTTGTAACTCCTTTTCTTTCTTTGCCCCACTTTTCCAAGGCCTATACTACTGAATAAAAAGAAACAAAAACCCAACAGTCTGGCTTAGGTAAGGCTTCTCCTAGAAGACTCAGATTAAAAAGGCAGCTAAAACCCTATGACTTCAGCAGCTGATATTGATTAAAATTTGACAGGTCTCAGAACATCTAATAAATTCATATGCTGAACTTGCTTTTCTATGATAGCAAGATTACTAGAAAGCCACCTAGTTTTAGTACAAGTCACAGCCTCTCTCTTTCCTGTTTTTTTTTTTTTTTTTTTTTTTTTTTTTTATTTTTTTTTTTTGCATTTCTGTCTTCTGTTGCTGTGAAGCAGATTTGGACTACAACAACCACACCTCATCTTATGATAGCATCTGGACACATGCTACCATCTTTATGCCATGTAAAAAACAAACCAAAAAACCCACCAACCACAAAATTGTAAAAATTGTGGAAAAAAAAATTTAAAAAATCCTCTCTGTAGGGGATATTGGTAAAATTAAAACTTTCTTGGTATTACAAACATTATCTTCCCCCATCTCTCCAAAAGATTCAAAGTGACAATTATTTGCTACACCATTTGATAGACCAATATCTCTGTTCCCAAAGTGCCAGATAATGGTTAATAGCTTGCTACTGTATGATGACAGTGCCATGTAAACATCATGAGCTCTCAGAGCCATTTATTCCAAGAAAAAATAACACACCAGATTACATGAAATCAAATGAGAATGTTTCAGAGTCATAAAGGCACAGCTGAAATCTGTATCTGATGATCCACCTTTAGATTTCCTAGAACTTCTCTCCCATCTTCTTTATGCCCAGACACAGCCATAAATTCCTCCCGCTTGCAGGAAAAAATCACCTTTTGTGAAAAGTACTTTGCTGAACTCAGTACTAGCATTAAAGAACAGAAGCCTTCCCTATCTATGAACTGCTGCAAACAATACATGCAAGGTTTGAAAAGCTGTTTGTGTATAGCCAGTTCTAACATTTGCTATTTACAAAGACAAAACAACTATAGTAAATTAATTCTACCAAGATTCTTTGCACTAACCACAGGAGCACTACAGGTGCATTTGTAAAGCCAAAGGGCATAGCACTAAAATAGAATAATCCCTTGTGACATACAAAAGCAGTGTCTGATTTGCTTCTATCATCCAAAGACATTTGCTTGTAGCTGTGCGCTACCTAAATCTAAGGTGTTAATGTACTAGCCTGACTTCAGAAATCTCAGGAGTTGCTCACCCCAGGCAAAAGATAGCCATCTTTTTGGGGGGCTACTCTGTAGTATAACACATGAAAGCTCTATTTCTTAGAGAAGTAAGGCAGCATCTTAGATAACATCTAAGGGAGCAGATTCTTTTTGCCCTCTTCTAAGCTAATTCTTTTCTTATTAGATTTGTAAGAAAAATAATCATGTTGTTCTTCCCCAACCACCCCCCACACCTAAAAACTCCCTGCCAAAAGAAAAATCCCAAATCCCCTCAAACCAACAAACTCTCAGAGCCAGTGCAGGATTGGACCATACCTCTCTGTCCAGATTCATTTTAAAGAGCTACAATTTTATGTTACTAACCTGAGGCCAAATTCAACATACTCTACTCATATTAACTTCGATGGGGATGCATGAACAAATAGGATTCAGTGAGACTCCTTATACTGGTACGTGCTACTCAGTGTGCAGACTGCCATATCTGGGCCTTTATGACAGCACCTCTCTTACGTAGCCGGAAGGCACCCTGGCTTTAGAAAGTCTCTGATTCCAGCCAGTACCCTACTTCTACAGGAAAAGTTTTCCTACGTGTATCTCCAGAGCATCTGTATCTTTCTCCCACCCACACTGCCTTATTCCCCTTTTCCAGATTGCATCTGTCTGCATGCTACATCATTATCCTTCACGTATATACGCCCTTTGCATATTCAGGAGTCTGCTAGGCAGTCCATAACCATTACTACATCAAATGGGCTGTGCCTTAAATGTTACACTTGCAATCAGAAGCGCTAAAGCCACAAGCCCAGAAAAGAGGTCTGTAAACCCTGTTGGAGTTGAAGCTGGAAACTGAGTCTACCTGCTTACAAAAGTCAGGCATATCCCTCAAAGCCGTGACCTGAAACCTTCCTCCACACTGCGGAGAGCTTCCTCAAAGGGATGTCTTGTGTTAAGTGACACGGTAATTCTTACAAGTTAGGAACATTTATGGCTACACAATTTGGAGATTATCATCAACGTGTTACAAAGTAGAATTTAAGATGAAGCAAGCTAGAACATCTTCAGCAGTGAGAAACACTATGTATAGATGAGGTGGCTCCTGATGGGCCTGGAAGCTTTCAGCTCAAGTGCTGAAAGGAAGTCAAGTTCAGAGCAGACATACACAAATGGTATGGAACAGGGACCACAACCCTGCATTAGCAAAGAGAAGCCATATGCAACTCCTTCACACTTCCTCCTGATGTGACTCTGTGCCTGGCTTCATGCTGCAGGATTGGACCTCATTTTGTGGAAACAACAAGAGAAAAGCTCTGATTTGGCATTTAAATGCTACAGCTCAAGGACCTGGCCCTGAGAAACACTGACCATTTGATTTTTGCTGCAGTCAGTTCTTTTTTTCAACAGCCTGTACTCGATGCCGTCTGCAGACCCAGACCTTGCCTTAGGGATTTAAGTCAAACATTTTCCTCAGGAGCTCAGGCAGGGAAGGTACCTGTCCTACTCAGAACCATCTCTGAGAAAAGCATAAGCCCCCTTCAGAGTTCAGCAGCTCAATGATTTTGACTGATCCACAGAATAAGGCAACAGACTGTCAGGACTGTACTAGAAATGATCAGGGTATTGCTCATTTGGAATGGAAACATTCAAAAGTGACAGAATATTACATAGAAAACACAGTAGAAAGCAGACACAGGAACCACTGAGCCAGTTCCTACTGATCCACTTCAGTTAAAGTTTCGCTATCACATATAATGCTGCCCTTAATAAATAGTGAACGCAAGATACTATTTGTTCATGAATACTGTCAGAAGGCTGCAAGCTAAATATGCTTTCACAGCTGTAGGCTGAGGTCATAAAATCAGACTCTGCTACACAAATCTACAGTGGTACAAAACATTCAAAGTAATTAGATCTGAAACATTTCAGGTCCTTTTGGAAAAAAACATAGAATTGAAACCATTCATTTGGAATTCAGTCCATTTAATCCCATAAGCAAAGTTATTCTGCTCAGACATGATGCCATAATGTTTCAGGTTTTTTTTTTTTAAAAAAAAAAGTGGAACTCCTGCCTTATTCATTATATTACACATTATTTTGGAGCAACTGCTACAGGAGGCTACTGCATTTCTACAGAAACTTCAATGGGATTTTCAGGATGGGTAACACAACACACTTACTTAGCAGACAGACAGGCACCTTTTATTTTTGACTTTTTTTTTCAGCAACTTAAAGTATTGGTTCAAGAAAAGGTTTTCTTGGTATTAGTTTTCTGATACTATAGCATAATACACCGATTGCGAGGCTGTAATAATTTATAAACCTTACAGCATTCTACGAGTTTTCCGTACAGTGGCAAAATATAAATTGAAGGTGTATTTTGTGTATTAAAAATAATAATAGCATTTGAAATTCATACCATATCAAGCACTCATAGCGAGGCCGGTAATTCTGTGGCTGAGGATTGAGCATGACTTCCTGGCAATTACCAACACTTCTCCTTTAAAATGGAAACACTGTGTTTACAGCCATAGTTCCATACAATGATTAGTCTGGTTTTAGGGCACTTGACATTAGATTTTAAAAGGTGATAGAAGCACATGACATAAATCACTACGTTTCCACAAAATCATTGTGCTTGATCAAAGCTCTTCGGTTAAGTCCTGAAAGGAAACGTTCCTTCAGTAGGCTTTGTTTGATGGGTATCCTATCTTCACACCGCTCTGCAACTGATCTTCCTCAGTCAGTTTAGATCTTTACTCAGTGCCTTCCCGCCCCTTTTCTGTTCTGAGTGCTCAATAGTGAGTGCCTGGTGTGCTCTTCAATGCTGATCCAGGCCTCCAAGTCTTCTCTTTCCCTTGTATATCCAGCAGAGTCAGGCCTGCCTTCTTCTGCTGCTGAAGCATCCCATCAACTTAAAACCCGTTGATTCAGCCCTGAGCAGACAGAACTAGGTCCCCATATCAGTCGGCCATCACTGTAAAAGCATCCTCAGGAACACCAGCACCCCAGGCTAGAGACCACCGTACTGACAAGAAATGTGAGGACCAATTTCATCTAGCGCTGCCTCCAGAAGGGAAACATCACAGCACAGGTACTTGAAGGGGTGCAGCTCTAAAGCTCAGCATCTCAGGGAGGCCTCCCTGAAGGCTCCCAAGAGTAGCATACTCAAGGGCTGCTACAATATCCAGCTCTTATACTACAACGTAACTAGTGCAATGAGAGACTAAACTGCATTTAGGCCAGGGTGGATGAGGCTCTGAGCAACTTGATCTGGTTGGAGATGTCCCTGCTCCTTGCAGGGGGGTTGGACTAGATGACCTTTAAAGGTCCCTTCCAATGCAAACTATTCTATGATTTAGGACTCCCATTTACTTGATGAAGGAGACAAGAACAAGGAACATACTGCTGAAAGAGGGATGGGCACTCAGGGGGAAAGAAAGAATGAGAAGGAAGCAGCTCCAACAAGCAGCACTCTAAATTGCAGAAGCATCTAAAGAAAGTGTCCAGGGTCTGAAATCAACTGTAGAAAAGAGATTGCTCGGTAGCTTCTTACAGGGATTACAGATAGCTCACACAGCTGGACTGCTGCAGTGCATGGATACAGGCTCTTGAGAAAAAAAACAGGCTGGAAAGGTGAGAAACATGGATGAGTTTCAATCTGCGCAAAGGGTAGGCTGCAACACACTGCTTTGCCTGGAACAAGGAACAAGGCAGTCAAGAGCTTACTGGTAAGGATCAGAGAACAGTCCAACATAGGTGACATTGTGCTAGGTGCTTGCTACAGACCTCATGATTAAGAAGGGGAAGTAGAAGAAGCCTTCATCTGAAAGCTGGAGGAAGGTCCATGAGCTGGTACTTCAGGTCTAGTCCCCACTGGTACTCACTGGTGCCAAGAACCATCCTGGTAATACAGCTGGGCAAAGGCAATCCAGATTTCTGGTCTGTGTTGATGGTAATTTCTTGATGTAGGCAACTGATGAGTCTTCTGGACTTCTTATAAAGAATAAGTATGGGATGTAAAGGGCAGACATAACGTTGCGGAGCTTAAAATTCTGACATGTGAGAAAAACAAATAGTGCAATTACAAGCTGGCACTTCAGAAGAGCAGAATTCATCTTGTTCAGGGATTTTCTTGGCAGAATCTCATGGAAGACCGTTGTGGGAGGTAAAGGGAAAGCCTGTGAGAGCTGGCTGATCTGTCCAGATTTTCTTTAGACCATGCATCAGAAATACAACACAGATATCACTTTCACTGTATCTATGGAATACTTCTACAGCTACTGATACACTGATGGTGACAGATCTCTGTAAACCTATCCAGACCAGCCACAGCTAGGTGTCACTTCCTGAACCAACAGTTTTTCAAGACCAGGTCAATAATGCTTTTTTTTTTTTTTTTTAAGACTGAAGAATTATGGCCCCCTGATCCTGAATACACTCATCATCTTTTTGAAACAAGACAAAGGTTTTTGCAAGCCACTTAAACTGGCTACGTGACTACCACACAATTCTGCACCCATTTCTCTCCTCAATTACTCTTGGCTGGAGTTTCCAGGTGTCCTGAGAGATGACGGTGAACAAATAGGATGTTGCCTGTGCAGGATATTATGTACTGTGCCTCAATTAACCAGTCAAAAATAACGACCTGCTAGTTTCTCAAACTACTCTTCATAGCATAACCCACTACTCACATACTGGATTGTAGCTTTCCCCAATCGTAGCTTCCTCCCACCAACAAAAGAGATATTTTCTGACAGACAAGGTATATTTTACCAATGAATTCATTTTCTATTATATTTGTTCCAGCTATGGATACATAGCTCTCAGAAAACAGAAATTATTGCAAGAAGAGAAAGAAATCGGGAAGATCTCACTAAAATAGTAAAAATATCTGTGTCAGAGGCAATTCTTTCCTGCAAAGAAAGGTAGCTAGAGGGTTAGTAACATGGAATTTAAATAATAATCTGTTAATATCATAAACAAAATTCAGTGGTTTTCACTTTCGCAAAATTCTCCTTGAAATCTAGTGTTGCAGAATTTAGCTCACAACTTGGGTTCTTCCACTCTTGGTCTGACCGTTTATTTCAGTTTTACCTTTTTAGGATTTTTTTTTCCAGTTTATAGAGTGCCTCCCCTGCAGTTGGATATTGACCACTTACAATCTAATCTTGCAAATGCTCGCAAGTTGGGCACTTACTCTAGGAGGCCTGAGGTCTACACAGGGAAGTCTCACAGCAGTATGTGTTATGTTTGGTAGCACTGGCAACACAAGTTTTTTGTGTGACATTGCTGAACTTGCTCCCTTCACAGGCAGAAACAGATTTCTGTATTTGACCCTGAACATTTATTTGTTATTTGCAGGAGAAAGTAGAGGCATCAAAGCAGGTCTTTTCTTACTGTAGTTTACTATCGATGAAATATACCCAACCCCCCACTTCCCTGAGCAAATTGCACAAATAAAACCCATTCTCGTGGACTCCTTCAGCAAGCTTACTTTACTGGAAGAAACAGTCCTCCAGAGCCTGAGCCAAGAAGTGTTAATGCCTATCTCCTTGTTCCCAAATTAGTCCCTGAGAGATGTGTCATTCATTGCAGAGTTAAATTTGGGTGATCATGACAATATGGCAAGGTCACCAGCCTGCACAAGAAAGGTCACACACCCCAAATAATATCTGCATTACCATGTTCCCAGTCACCTCTTCCTACCTGATCACCAGACATTTCTTAAAGCCGTGACATAGCGAGTGACTTTGCAATTCTTTCCCAGGGACCTTGGCCCCTTTGCACTCTTAGAAAGAACAGAAGGGCAGTAATGAAGGATTTATCCCAACAGCCTGAGGAAACACCATTTAATCTGAAAGAGAGAGTTTTGTCTCTTTGAATGATAAAGCTGCAATTTCACAATCCACAACTTCACAAATTAAGTCAAAGCAAGGTTAAACCAAAGCCAAAATCCTGCCCTCTCTTCCTGCAGTCCCTGGGCAGTTGCTTGCAACTCCCTTCTCCACCAGTCCTGTCCACATAATTCTGCCCTCTCCTTTGCACTGTCTCTGACTCTTGTTGGGTCTTAGTTGAGCTGATTCGACTCACGAAACCAGCGGAATGAAACTGTTCTTTTCTCCTGGATGTATTTTCTGCCAAGTCTGTAAAATTAATCAACTCACAGAAGGGTGTGATGAGCCCCACAGCTGGTACAAGGTAAGAAGTGAACCCACAAGCCGATCATAAAAAGGAAAGACTAAGGAGGGATAAGAACGTTTCTCTTTTCTCAGCAGTAAGTGGAACCTTAAATCAGCTCAAACCCCCTCCCATAGCTTCACCCTTCATCTTCAGTAAGGATATACCATAAGACTTGAGATGCTTTGGCCTAGCTATTAACGTCTGCAGCTGTTGTAAGAGAAGAGACTGAAAGCTTTAGCCGTTAGACAAAAGAAAGAGTTAATCCACTTAGTCTCCACCAGGATTTTTTTTTAGGTGTGGTTATGGCCAATCTTTACGTCTTTCTATAGAGTGTTTTCACTCTATACTTCAGTGACCTTTAAACATTATGGGCGGCCATTAGCACTTCTCAGCACAACAATATTAATACCAGCGTGGAGAACAATGCAGATCAAACCTGATTGAAGTGAATAGGGTGGAGGAACACAATTTGCCTTGCTTGCTGCTGCTTCCTCTCTCCCTTCGACTCCTGGTTTGGAAAATTCCTCATCAACAAGAAAAGGGGTCTGTGGGTTGTTTGTTTGGTTGTTGGTTTTTTTTCCATCTGCAGTCCTTGGGTGGGTTGAGGAAATATCAGAAGGGCATTGCCTCTCATCTTATATTCTCCATGCTTCCTTACAGAAACTCAGAGCAAGAGGAGAAAGAGGCAACTACCTTAGCCACTTGTCAAAAACACCCACAGTCCAGTCTCACAGAAATCTGTCGTCACAGTTCAGAGCAATCCCATCAACGGTTGTGGGGTTTATTTTTTTTAACTCTCTTGTGAAATACCCCCCCGTGGTTTTTGTTTGTTTGTTTGTTTGTTTGTTTCTTGTGTAGTGTACTAGAGCCAAACACACCCCTTGTTCCTCTAGATGATCACTCCAAATGTGAAACAAAAAGCAGCCTGCCACAGAGCATTCCTCCTGCAGCTGCTGATCAAAGACACTGCTCTGGAACTCCTGATATTTCAGGCCATTTCCAGGGGAACTACATCTCCATAAGGATTCTCACTCAATGGGAATGTCAGAAGCAAGAACTGAACCCACATCATAACCACAATTTTTGTGCACTGAAGCTGTATTCAGGTTATTACACACATTCCATTATACTATGCAATGATTAAGCCTTTTGCAGCACAGCAAAACCAAGCTTGTGTTTTCTAATACCTGTGGGAATGGCTTTCTCTTCCCGTGGTTGAAATCAGCAGACCTAACCAGAGCATAGACCGGGGACTGCGAGGTAAACTATAGAGCATGGTTGTGCCCATGGAGAGCTGCTCTGGGGTATGAGAGGCACTGTAAATCTACATTTCACCATATTCCCACAGCTACCCAAACACTGTGATTGTACCACTGTGGCATCTCCACCCAATCAGAAAGTCCCCTCAACATTTTCCAGTCACAGGGTTGTACCAAGTTCCTTAAATACTTCAGAAGACTGGTACCTAAACTGGCCATGACTTTGGGTACTGACTTCACCATTCAGGCATTACCTGTCATGTGCTGTTATTGGGGGGAGGAGGGAGGAAAAAAAAAAAAAAAAAGAAAAAAAATAATAATAAAAAAAAATCATGAGTACTGCTGCTTAAACTGATGAAAGCAGTCACCAGCCCCCTGGCAGGGATATATAACGTTTGTTTTATTCTTACATTCTACTGTTTCTTCTTTCTGCTTAGTGGCAAGCACAAGTATTTCTGCTGCTGAACAGTGAACTGAATTAGATAAAGGATCTGGTTGAAAAATAACCAGATTCTTCACCTCTAATTCACTGTCCTTATTCACTGGCCCACCCTGACAGCAGGCATTTCCAGATGTTCATTATGTACGTGTAATTTAAGCAGATCAAGTAATGAAATATATGGCACATTTGAAACCAAGCCTTACAATGCAGATTTATCTGAGTAGATCATTGCTGGCACAAACTTTAGGAACATTATTCTTTCTGTGAGTAAAACAAAAAAAATTCAACTGTCACAGATTTTGCCATAACTTTTCATCTGGATCAAAGACATTTCCACCCAAACCAAGAAATTTGCCTAATCTTTCCTCTCAAATGATCCTGCAAAGGAATTTCAATGTAAAGGCAGCAGAGCAGAATCCTGCCTTCACTGAAAGAAGTAACAGAAGGGCTGGGTTCACAATAATCTAACAATCTCTAACAATAAAACACAAAGCTACTAGAAAATAAGCAACTAGGCTACACAGGTGAGGCGTTGTCTGTCCTGTCTGGAGTAAGGGATAGGATAAAATTTACCTGCTACTGTGAATAGCTCCTGAAAATTTTCCTTTGCATTGACATGTCCTCTGACGAGTCAGTTTAAGAGCTCTCCTTGCTTAAATTATACCTTCATTAGGGCAGGAATATCATGTTCTTGTATCCTTATTTGGCGTAGGAAGAGAAAAGTAATAACATTTCTGCTACTGAGATCTTATTACTAAGAACAAGCAAGCACCAACACATTATAGAACAGTTAGTTTCCAAAGAATTCCTCTGCCAGAAGAATAGCCAGAGTATTGCGATCAATTTGTTGAACAGAAAGAAAGAAGACCCTAAAAATAAAGGTGATTTGTTTTCCTCCTCAAAGGAAATTTGCAACTACGCCAAGCAATTTACAAAAATTGTGTTGCTTTATGGACAAATGGGATTATAACTGTTCCATTAAGTTGAACAATTAGTGCCCTATATACACTAAAAAAAACCTAACCCTGCTGTAAGAAAACCAGGGAACAATCATAGCAGAACTGACTCCTTTGCCCTCAGTATATGCAATCACAGTACAGACGAACCCTAACATAAAGTTTTCTTCCCAAACTTGTTAAATTGATACTACTTTATGTTGCAATCACTTTAGTGGTGCCTCCTTCAACTGTAAGAGTCTTTCTGTAAACTGTAAAATTGCAGAGCTCATGCTTCAGCAGAGAAGAACATGGAGGACTTACACGGAGCTCCTGCTACAGATTTGTTAGCTGATGTCCCACTCCACTCATCCTTTCCTCATTTACAGCCATCAGCCCCGCTAAAAGATAACTTAATTTTGTCTTTGAGGCCTTTCTTTCCATGGAGAAGATTCCAGGTAAAAGGAACTCACCTTGCTGAGCTTGCTGATTAGAGACTGTCTGACTTTGAAAAAGCTCTAAAAATATCAGACCAGATTTGGGTCCTAGACATTCAAAGAAAGCCTGACCTTAAACAGCACCAGGATGAAAAAGATATGCTGTTTTTCAAGCTTCAAACATCATCATGCAAATTCAGGTATTCATAGTTTGGATTCATTGTAGTGGTGTAAGCCAAAAGGTGGTATGTTCTAGGAAAATGCACCTGTTCTACACCTTCCCCAAAAGCAAGAAGTGATGGAAAGCAGCCAACTTGGTTTTAGTACTGTTACGGGAACCACAAGTGGAGCCTTGTGCCGTCCATCTTCTCAGACCATCTTTTGAGGGACAACGGTCAAAATAGGTTGGTGCCCTTATATCAGCAGCTAACCTATTTCTTTCATGATCCCAGGCAATTATCAGCACGTACAACGGAAAATAAACTGCCTGATGCCATTTCACCCTGTGCACTACACTGCTGAAAGGCAGTCTGAGACCATGGCAATGAGGGTCAGACAGGAACCAGCTGGTGGGGGTGTTGGAAAATAACCCCTGTGCTAATAAATATTATCAGCAAGAAATCAGTTCCTTGCCACAGATGGACACTAAATGGCATACAACAGACGAAAGAGTAAATTTTGTTCACAAGGACTGAGCTGGTGGTCAAAATCTGGGTTGGAGAGAGACTCTTTCTCCAGATACACAGGCTTCCTACACCTGATTAACATCACTTACAGGTGAAAATCCTCTGCAGGAACTCCTGTGTGTAAAGTAAGGCCTTTATTTTTTTATTATCTGCAGGGTCAGGACTACAGATTTACCGTCCTCCGTCCTGCGCTAATGCAGTCCTTCAGGCAGGTAAAGCAGCCAGCACTCCATCTCTCCTTTATTTCCTCTTGCTATCCTGCATTTTATTTGACTCCAAAATGAAATGGAGGGGAGAGGGAGGAAGGTTAGAGGAAAGCCTGCAGAGGATTCGTCCTCCCCAGATTAGGATTTAATTGTATTTCTAGTGAGTCCCTTCTGGTTGCGCTCGGTCTTTCAGATGAATGTTTCATCAGTATGATTAGGATCACATCCCTCAGTCTCGTCTATTTACACAATCGGTTGTGACAGCTCAGAGTATAGTACTCCCTAAAGGAAATATTAGATACCACCCTATCATTTTATTCAAATCATATTTTGCACGCTGTACTTTCAGCCTAATGTCATTCTTCCCTGGATTACATATTTGTGATATCCAGCAAGCACTAAAATCCTCCCAATAAGGATTAGATTAATATTTATATTAGCTGTACTCACATTATTATGAACAGGGCTGTGGAGGTTTTGGAAGGGGAAGAAGTGCGCTAAGGATACCTCAAGGGGTTGGGGAAAGGGCTTGTATGTACAAAAAAAAAAGGTGGGGCAAAGTGTTAAAATTATTATTAATAAAACAATAATACTAAAATATATTACTATTAATAATAATAATAGCACCGATGGTGGCAAAACTCTGTTCCATGAGGCGGACAGGCGTGAGGGAAGTGCCTGGAAGCGCCATCTCCCACGCCTCAACCCCCTCGGCGCCATTTTCTCCTCAGGGTCAGGGCCGCCGGGGCCTCCATGGCCGACCACCGCCGGTTCTCTCGGCACCCCTAGCCGGTGATCCCAGCGGGAAGGGGCATTTCTGAAGCCTAACGGGACCGCAGGAGCCGTCGGGAATTTAATCCCGTCTCGGCCGCCGCCCTCCCCTCAGGGCCGCCTCAGCGTGGCGGGGCCGGTTGAGACGGCCCTGAGGGGAGGGCGGCGGCGATTGGGGGGGGGCTGTAAAAATAACCGTTCTCGGGAACACCCCCTCCACCCCCCGCTATTATCCGTGCTCCCCTCAGGCGAGGAGGTGGAAAAGTGGAAAGCAGCGAGTCGATGGTGAAAAGGCAGTGTTGAGGAAGGTGGGAGCAGAAATTCAGACCGAAAGTAAAACCCCGCTGAGCGCTGAGTTACTCGAAGAGAAAACACACCGAAAAAAAAATAATTTAAAAAAACAACTTGCTCCTTCCTTCCTTCCTTCCCCCGAGCGCTGAGGCTGCCGACGCGGGGAAAGGAGCCCCCTTCTCCCCAGGGGGACAGTGAGATGTCGTGGGAAGGAGAAGCCTTTCGGTTTTTTTCGCCCGGGAGTGAAGTACCAGTGACACAATTTGGGGTGAGCAGCAATGGACGAAGTTTCGTTGGAAGAAAAAAAAAATTAAAAAAAAAAAATTAAAATCAGACGGTTGCTCGCGATGCGCCGCTGCGAAGAGCACAGACGTGAGGATCGATGAGCTGTCGGGTCTGCTTTAACGAAAAAGACCCAAAAAACCCCAGAATCTTTGCTGAAGAGCGGTCATCCCCGTCCTGGGACGAGCCCGTCCCCGCCACAGCCATTGACCCGCCGGGCGTCCACGCTATTGAAAAACAAATAAACGCTCTACCCACGCAGAAGAGGGAACCTCTCCCCGCCCTCAGCGGGGAAATAATCCAGAAAATGGCTCTTTCGCGGGAAACGGCCTCAAATGATTGCACCAGTGTATCCCCGTTTCACGGGGCCCGCGGATCGGGACGAGGCGTGGGGAGTGGGGGACAAGGAGCCCCCGGTGCGGGCAGAGCGACCGGTGCCTTTGCCCGTACAGAGCGAAGCAGAAGCGGGCGGGCTGCAGGTGAAAGCCCCGATTTTTCCTTAACCGATTGCTACGTTTTGCCCCTTCTCCTCTCAGTGCGCAGCACCGCAACGCTGTAAATAACTACTTTTAATATATTTGTTTTCGCTCTCTCTAGACGCCGCCTGCTCTCTGTCCCCGTTTCAAAGTCGGTTCTCATGCGAGAGGCACCGAAAATCCGAGGGACGGGGCCGACGGGCGCCTTTCGCCACAGCGTTTTCTGCCCGCAAACTGCGAGGCGAAAGGTGCCCGCCTTTCCCCGGCACACGCCCGCCTTGCCCGCGGGTGTCGGTGCCGCGGCTGTGGAGGAAGGGGCAGTCACATCCTCGGCGGGGGGACTTTTAGAGGGCCCCCTCCCTCCGAACCCGCGATAAGGAGCCCGCCGATGCTAGGCAGGGCTCCCCCCCACCCGCAGCCCGCTGTTTGTCTCAGTAAATCACATTACGAAGCGAAGTGCAAGGGTAGTTAACTTTATCTTCTGTTAATGTAAACAAATAAGCAGCATTCAGTTCCTTGATCTTTATTTAAATATAGAGTTGTTTATCAGTGTCATCCTATGAAGATTAATTAGCTACCTTTATTCACAATTTGGCGTCTGACACCCCGTTTTAGGAATGCATTATAATCACAAGGTGTTAATTGGGGCCAGCCAGGCACTTATGTTTCTATTAAACAGTGTGAGGACTTTTCACAAGTATTAAGTTCTTTTTTAACTCTGTGGTGCAAAAATATACAGCTTTTATTGGCGCGGCGGAATCGCGCTTCCGAGCGCTGTATCCTCAGTGTTTGCAGCCCGGGAAGGGCGGGCGAGGTGCGGTGGGCATGGCACCGCACCCCCTGGCTGGGAACGGGGGGCAGCTGGAGGGCTTTTCCGGGAGGGGGTATCCCCCACCTAGATGAAAAAAAAAAAAAAAAAAAAAAAAAGCCTTTTGAACTTCAACGCACCACCGGAGATCCTTCTGATTGAATAGCTATAGGTCAACTATTTATACATTATTCCACAATATTCTACAGTGTACCTAGACAAAACACAACTGTACAGGTTTTTTTTTGCCACCTCAATAAAGGTTAGGCTTTGGGGATGGAGGCTTTTTTTTTAATGCAAGTTCTAACCTAAGGAAAGTCAGATTTGGTCATTGTAACCCCATTGTTAGCAACAAGACCTTCAAGTCAAAATCCTGCCTGGCAAGCAGGCCTTATTTTGGCTGTCTTCTGCCAAAGAAAGCTTTGGCTGAGCAATATCAGACTCAGCCAACTGTGCTGAAGACAAGGGTCAAAGAAGCCAGCTCAGTCTAAAGCAGAACATAGCATTTGTGCAGCTCCTCACAACCCAGCCCCCTTTTATCAGAGGGGCAGGCAGGGAAGAACATTAAGTCTGGGATCCTACCCCCCTATTTCCTTGCTCAGGAGTGCATAGATTTGATCAGGCCTCTGAGCCAAGCCAAACTGTACACTTTAGTGTCTCTAATAAATAAGCCACATTGTAGAAAATCTAGGCTGCTGCTTACAGCTTCCACATGTGGTTCCTTCTAAAAGAGGGGAAGAATGCTACCATAGTTTGCTCTTTCCCTACTTCATTACCTGCAACAGTCAAAAACCTTTGGCACCTTCTTCAGAATTGCACACAACAATTCAAGGTGGAAGGCAAGAGTCTTTTTGGCAATTGTAATGCAAAAAAAACCAAGGCCACCCTGAAAAAAAATTAGCCAATTGAAATAAAAGGATGCTTTAAGAACTAGTATAGAATGCATAGTAGCCCATGCCTTTTGAAGTGTCTTTGCTATAGTCCTCAGCATTAATGTCCTCACATTTCATAGTTGGGGAATTTTCGTTGCTGGAAGTGCTAGGGGAGAGCCGTCTTCTCTTACAAGCACCTGTGTAGACCCCAGAATCATTTGAATCTAGAGACTTTATGGAAGGTGGAGTCTCTATCCAGGACGAGCCGATTTCTTCTTTCACCTTCTCCTTGGAAAGCTGGTCTTCAGAGAAGCCTGGAGGACTTGTTCTGGAGGTCCAAGGTAATCCTGTTGTCATTTTTCGCTGGTAAGAGCCCCTGCTCCCCCAGCCTGTCATGGACTGAAATGTCGGGTCAGGGTAGTACCCCAGAGCATGGGATGTCTGAAGGGGGAGGGATTTAATGCCGTAAGGGAGCAAGGTGCTAGGAGAATACTCCGTCTCATACGAGTTCATGTCCAGTTTGTTGGCAGTGGGCTGTTGTACAGGTGTAACAAACCACCGCTGAGGAGGGCTGGCCACCTCTTCGTTCTGCTGCGGGGAGAGCAAGCCATTTGTCTGAGGGACGGTTCTCTCACTGTTGTAAAACCTGGCTGGGGGCAGGTTGTTGACAAACTGTTCTTGGAAGAATGGTTGCACGCTGTATCGGGCACCGGGGACGATCTGGTGGGATCTAGGAGAATCCGTGGGAGATGGAGTTAATCTGTCATTTTCTGAAGCTGTGTACATGCTACAACATAAAAGAGAAATATTGAGCATTGTTCTTTACAATTACAGTATGAGACTAAGACAACACAAAGACACAAGCGGGAAGAAATTGAGTTATTGCTAAATTGGAATCATAACTAGGTTTAACTCTACGGCTGTTCATTTTCATCTGATTTAGGAGTTTGTTTTTCCTAGACCAGTATAAAATATCTACTATTACTGTCACAAATACACACTGTTCTCTGCCAGACAATCCATTTTAAAGGAGGTACAGCGCCTTCCCCCCAGAAGCCATACTTGTGTATGTGTACAGCTCTGGCTTTTCAAAGGCCATTTGATGCTAGGAAGTGAGCATTAGGCAAGTCTTCTGCTGACAATTTGAAGAAGCTGCCTGCTCTGTGCGGATACCCAGTACGCTACTGCCAAAATGCCAGCCAGCTAGGTTCTCCCAGTACAAGTTTTCCACGAAAATTCAGAAGCCTGCTGGAAGATAGGTCATCAAGACATTATGGTAACTATTCAAAACAGACATTTAACATTTCCAGACACTTAATGTCTTTGAAAGGAGCACATCAGTGAGCAAAGCTGTCAGTAGAAGAATTACTACTTCTGAATAACTGAGGTAGCATCTAAAGCTAAACTCTTCTACACACATTTTGAGCCACAATTCTGCCTCCTAAACAGAGATGGCTGCAAGAGAAGACAAAAGCGTACTTACGAGTCATAGTTGTCTCTGAAGCCTTTCGCAAAAGGATTATGGTCAATTTTGAGCTGGGTAATCTAAAAGTGAAAGCAGAATATGGTAAGATGGGACGTTGAACCCACAAGCCAATTGTATTCTTGTCATTTAATATATCCATGCTTACATCAGTGTTTTGATACGCTGTAACTGCTATGAACTGCGTTTCAGGGAAAATAAATGTCTGAGTCTTTGAGGAATCGTTCAGATCTTCAACACCATCTTCAGTCACTTCCACAATGTGAAGCCGGGGCTGGTACTTGTGTAGAGATTGCAGTACTATCATCTAAAAGGAACGGCAGAAGAGACAAGATCTTTAGACAAACTGCACCTAAGATTAAAAGATCTATTTTATAGCCTGATGTTTTCTTCCTCTTAATTTTCTTCATTGTCATCTTTTGACTTGGGAATGGGGCAATTTTAACTGTTCGCAGGAGATCATTCACAGCTTGTAGCCCTGTTTCATTAGGTTACTAATATGCTAAAGTCTGTAAATGGAAGAAATCAAGAGCAATCAGCTACAATCCCACTTGCTGGGCAACTCCGGAGATAGATACACCGGCTAAAACCAAAGACATTCACACATCTATTTCTGACATTCCCAATTGTCTTAATAAGAAGCAAAGAAAACAAAAGATCTACTAGTTCAAGAAGGGAACAAGTCACAAAAGCAGTGATCTATGTCTCGATTAAATCCTGTAAAGCCCCGCAACCCCGGGGGTCCCGCGGCTGAGCCACCAAGAGCCCCTCAAGCCTCCCCCCTCTCCCATATACCTGCGCGTTGTTGTTGTTAGCACCTTTATTGTTCGTTAGCTTGAGTTTCCCAAAAGAAATCTCTTGCCTCATCCAGTGAGCCCCGCTGTTGGGCGACTCAGGGTGAACGTACACCTTGTTCCCTGGGGAAGAGAAGCCAGTAAAGCGGCCGCCGGGCACGGGGGCTTTGTCCCAAAGCCCGCCTCCCCCGGTGTCCCCCTCTTCCTGCACAGCCTCACGCACCGCGGCGTGGAACAGAAGAAAATGTTGCAAAACACCCTTAAAAGCGTCCCTCTGCCCGCAGCGGGATGCCGAGGGTGGGGAAGCCCCTGCAGAGGCGGGGGTGAAGCGGGAACCCTTTCTGGGAAGGCGGCGGGGACAGCCCCGGGAAACCCGCACCTACCTTGCATGTTGTTATCGGCTTTGCCGCAGGTCACCCACTTGCCCCCCTGGAAGCGCCAGTGGTTGGGGTCCGCCAGCACCACCTCCACGAAAACGTTGTAGTGGGCCGTAGGGTTAAGTCCGGTGATGTTAAAGCTCAGGAAAGGAAACATCCGCCTGGGAAAGGGAGGAATGGAAAAAACCTCAGGGAATGCGATGCGGGCCGGGGAACTGGGTGCGGAGTCTGGTGTGCCCCGTCCATCCCGGCATCGACCCCCGCCTCATCTCCCGACCGCCTAGTATGGGGAAGCTGGGGGAAGCCGCTTTTCGGGGAAAACATCCCCGGACCGGTGGCACTACCGACGGGAGGGCGCGCACCCACTCGCCCCCCTCCTCATTTTCCCGGGGAACGGGCAGCGCTGCCCGGCGCGGAGCAGCCCCAGGCGCCCTCACCACCACCGCTTCCCTCCGTTTCGGCTCGCCCCCCTGCCCACTTACCGGCCCTGCTTGGTGATGATCATCTCCGTCTGGTGCCGGTGGAACTTCAGCCAGAGGGGCCGGTTGCAGAGGAAGACCTGCGCCCGCAGCCCCGGGCCGGCGGCCGGTACCCCCAGCGCCCCAAGCCCCCCGCAGGAGCCCGACGCCGCCGGGTAGGGGCCGTAGAGGGGTCCGCCGGCCGCTGCCTGCCCGTACTGGTACCCTCCGCCGCCGCCACCGCCGCCGAACTGGGTCCGGCCACCGGGCGGGCAGACGGCGCCCGGGAAGCCGCCGGGAGACAGCACCGATCCGTAGGGGTACCGCGGGCCGCCGGGGGGCTGGTAGACGGCGCCGTGCTGTGCCGCCGGTGGGTAGGGGAAAAGGGCGCAGGGCCCCCCCAGCTCGGCCCCGGGAGGCCCGGGGGACTGCAGGTAGTAGCGCTCCGGGCTGAGGCCGTCCATGGAGTAGCGGGCGGCGGCCGGAGGCAGGTCCTCCTCCGCGCAGGGGGTGGCCTTGCGGCCGTCCGGTTTGGGGGCAGCGAAGGGCGGCTCGCCCGCCTCCGCCTCGCCCAGCATGGCGGGGGCGGTCACGAACTTCTTAGGCGTCTTCTCCAGGTCCAGGCGCGACGGTGAACCCGGCCGGGGGGGGCCGCGGGACCCTCCGCCAGCTCCCGTCCCGGTGCCGGTGCTGCCGGCGCGCCCGCCGCTCTCCAGCGGGTAGAAGGGGCCTCCCGGCAGTGCCCCCCCGCCCGCCGCCGCCAGCAGCGGCTCGCCTAGCTGCATCCTCGGTGGGGCGGAGCAGAGCGCCCACACCGCCCGGTACCGGTGCCCAACCCGACCCGCGGCGGCGTAGCGCTGGGCCAGGGCTTCGCCGAGGAGATTTATACCGGTGCACCCAGCTCCTCGGGCCGCCGGGGAGGGGCTTGCGCCGGGCTGTCTCATCGCCGCCCTCCACCCCCGCCGGCCCATTGGCTGGGCCGCGTGACACTAATTTAATTAGACAGCTACTAATTGGAACAAGTCACCTGTGACTGTGCTGTGTGTCGTGTGTCGTGTCCCCCCACCACCCTCCCCGGTCCCCCTTCCCGCAGCCGGATACCGGAGGGGGTCCTCCCTGCCCCCGCGCCACCGGGAGTGAGGGGAGCGCCCCGCATCACCCCGCGGTGGAGGGCCCGATTTCCACCCCCCTTAGAAAAACCACAGACCTTTTGCCGAGGTGGCACGGTCCTGCCGGGCGCACGGCCACTCGGGCACGGAGGGGAGGATCCGCCTTGGGGATGGGGACGAAAGAAAAAACGAGGAGGAGGGAAAGCCTGTCCCAGCAGCGGTACCCAGGACGGAGAGGGCTCGGGTGGCGACACACCGGGCCGCTGAGACGGGGCGGGTGACCCAGCCCCCGCCACCCCCCCGCTGGCCGTCTCGCCCTTCAGAGAATTCGGCCCAACAGCCGCCTTCCCCTCCTCTCTGCTCCCTGGGCAGCATCGTTATCACGGGGGTGAGACGTTTCACCTCCCCTGGGACGTCTCTGCGGGAAGCGGCGGGCTTGGTTCAAAATTTCGGTTTTCAGGAACTCGGCGCTCGGTTTCTCGCAGCCCGCGTTCCCCTTCAGTAGCACCCCCCACTCCCCACCGGAAGGCAGATTTATAGTTCAGGCGGGTGATCAGATCTGTTTGGCGCTTTTTCTCCGTACAAAAATCGAAGCCTTTTGCCCCAAAAGGGAACAGCCCTTGGGAAGATGTAGGTGCTTGTGCGGTTTTTGCGGTGTGCGCAGAGTCCTGCGTGAACCGTTTGCGGCTACAAATCCGCGGCCCCTCGCCCCCTGCTCGCCGCTGGCCAGCTCGCAGGGAGCGCTGTGCAAACCCTGCCTCCTCCTCACGCCTCAATTTTAAACCGAACCCGCCGAGGGGGTAGGATTTCGTTACCTGACGCGAAGGACCAACCGGGAGCGGGGAAGCGGCCGGGATGGAGCAACCGGTCTCTGCCGCCCGCTCCCGCCGGGCCTCGCCTCGTCGGGGCAACCGAAATAAATAGCCAAGAATCGATAGCGACCGCCAAACCCACGGGGCAAGGGGGCAGGCGGAGTCCCGCTGAGATGCGCGGTTCTTGCGTGAAATCGGGCGCGCTCGCAAGGCGCCGGGTGCACCCAGGCGGGTGCCCGGTGCCGAGGCAGGGGACGGGCACCGGCGGCTCCGAGGTCAGCCGAGGCTCCATCCCCACCCGCGATGGGAGCCGTGGGACGGGGGAACGGGCTGCTGCTGCGCCCACCTCCGGCTGCGGCCGCGCAGGTTGATGGCAGCCGGCGTTGAAATACCACCACCCCCCGCAGCCCGAACCACCAGGATGATATTTGGCCCCGTTTTTCCGTTGATCTCGTAGGACAAAAAAAAAAAGAAAAAATGCACTGGAGAAGCCGACACGAAGGGGGTTTGCGTTTCCGGCGGGGCGAGGAGGGGAGCGGACCCCAGGCGGGCAGCCCTGCTTTGAAAGCAAAACAAAACGCGGAGCATCCTGCCGGGCTCGGCGGAGTCCGGAGCCTCCGCGTCCCTGACCGCGGCCGGCGAACCCCGGTGCGGTTTCTCCGCGGGGCTGGCCCCCGCCCGGGGGTCCGCTCTCCTGGGCTCTGCCCGCCCCGGGCTGGGGCAGAGACCAAAGGAGATTTTACAGAGGTATTAGGTAGGAGTTAAGTGAGTTACTTTTACGGCATTATAGACCGAAAGGGTCCCGTGATTTAAAACATCCCCGCAAGACGTTGGAACGTAGTTCAAGGCTGCTGCGTGATTTTTATTTTTCTTTTCTCCTCCAAAACTCGGCTAAGCTCGCTTTTAACGGGAAGGTAGAAAAGCTTTCGATGTTGCTTAGGATCCATCCATCCAGCTCTTCCCAGGATCGGGGTTATTTTCAGCTCAGCTGAGGAGAGCAGCAGCCTGGCCTCGGTCCCCACCTCGCACCACGCAGCTCCCGCAGAACCAGGCAGGGGAGGCCGGAGCTGGTTGCCCTCAGCCACCCCATCGGTAGCCCCGCTGGGCACGGCTGCCCGCAGACCTTCGGCCGTGCCGGGGTTGGAGGGAACGGCCGGTAACTCGGGGGGTTGTTTATTCGCTCCCTATGGTATGGGAAGAACTCCCCCCGCACCCCTCCCGCAACCTGCGAATTAAAGTTGCCACCACCGTCGCTTACTAGCCAAATTATTGGGACCTAGTGTTTGTCATTTCCTCAGCTTGCAGATCTCCCCTCTCCCGGACCTTTCCGGGGTCTGGCCGGGGACCATCGCCGTACGAAGCTGCGGGATTTTCAGTCGTGTGCGGGATCGGAGCTTTCTGAACGGATCCCGCAACCTTTTAGATGTTATCTTAGAGATAAGGCTGCAGAGAGAGCATACTCTGGTGAAACAGAAAGGAGCACGTTAGATTCGTAAATCCACTAAAATAACCTCCAAACCACAAAAAGAATGATGAAAGAAAACGTAGGTCTTTGAAGGGTTACAGATTATCTTGGTTTGTTGGGCTTTATTCAAATATACTCCTGGGGTTTATTCAAATAAGGAGAGTCTCTGACTTCAGAAAAAGCTGTTCCAGAAGAGCTCATTTTTTTTTGCAGCCCAATTTACAGTGTAATTCTGTAATTCTGCCACCGTACTGAAGTATTTCGTCCTTTGCTTTTGGGCGGGGATTGAGCCCTTTCCTGTTTTGTCGGAGGTCATCGTATGAGAGAACGGTCCCTCACTTCAACAAATGGCTTGGACTGCTGGGACTGAAACTGTTAAACTGAAGTACCCAGCTCAGTAGGGCCTAAGAGGGGAAAAGAAGTTGGGATCCATAAAATCTATTCTGTCGGGCTGTTGTACGTATATGTATATATATATTTTTATTATTATTTTTTTTTCCTTAAAATCTGGCTGCCGGTTTCTGGATGTCCTCTTCAATTTGCTAGCAGCTGATTCCCCACGGGCTTCAATACTTTCAACTTAATGTCAAGTTTGTGCTGGGATTTTGCAGATTTTCTGTTTTTCCAGTCAGCCAGTGTAGCTTTTTTTTTTTTCTTTTTTCTTCTTTTCAGCTACATACAGAGTACCTGGCTAGGGGTAAGGAAGGGGAATACTTTTAAATGCATTTATAGAACTTGCCACTCTTCCACCATTTTTCAATATCACGTAAAAAATCACTAAATCAGACATTTTTCAGATGTGGCTATATATGAGTGCCTCCTTTTAAAAATCTCGATACTTTTCTTTCTAAGGCTGTGGAATGCTTACATCTCTCAGAAAGATCAAGGAGATATTAATGTGCCTATGCAAGGCTCGGCATTTCAGTTTGCCACTTAACTTCAGGGACTATTTTTATGAAGAAGCCAGCTACACCATTCCAGCACTTAAGCTGTTTCATCTATGAAATGCAGACAACAGCCATCTCTTTCATGGGAATGTTTGCAGACTAAATTAATTGAAAATGCTCTTTATTTTCTGATGAAAGGAAGTTTTGCTGTAGCTGCACGCACCGTCAGTCCATTTTAGTGTATGCCAAGTGGGATTTACAGTGTGCAGCAGTATACAGTCCTGAAGATACGAGAAGTGTAGCCTAAAATCTGCTTTGAGGTTGTGAAAATTCAAACCCAAGAGGATGAAAAAGCAGAGTTGATTGTTAAAGAGATATATATGGACTTTACATAGAAGAAGTAAATAGCCCCACAAAACTGAAGAACTGTTATCTTTAATATTAACTGGGGATGATGTCACATTAACAGCAATTCTACTCTTTGGTAATTAATTCAGTTTAGGCGACACTTTCTTAGCTATCTAAACCAATTTAAAAAGGCAGAATACAGATATACAAGCCCCATAATAAGTATGGGACTAAGATATAAAAAGAACAACGTAAAGAATAACCTTTTCTAGCCAAGGTATATGAAACAGAAAGAACAGACATGAGTCAATGAATCATGAGCTGGAAGAAACAGCTCAGTATTTGCAAAGAAAGCGGTATTCAGAGCAGCCTTATTGGTCACTTCCTTTCTCCTTCTTCAAAGAAAGATGGCACCTAAAAAAAAAATCTTTATATTAAAGGGAAGTGCAATGGTTAGTAGAAACTAGTCCAGGTCTGAGCCTACTTGGTAAAATAAGGCACTATAAGCACGGAGAAGGATAAACATATTCAGTGCTTGGAGCGAATTCTTGGCAAAGGATAATTTTGCCAGGTGAGACCCCACAACAGCTTTTTGTTGTTGGGCCTATGGTAGGCTATGGGCTAAAAGAAGAAAAAAAAAAAGTCTGTTTAAAAAAGTGTTAGTCTTTGTAAAGTGCCATTTGACAAATATTTTGGAAACTTACATGAAGGGAGACGGGAAAAGTATTAAACTGTCTTTAGCTTCCAGCTGACTTGCTCCAAACGGAATTACAGAAACTTAAGGGAAGGAAAAGACTGAAATTAGGCTCACAAACCCAACCACAACCATGAGCAACATTTCATATTTTGTATTATTCATGCATAGGGATCTCCAAACAGTTCTTCTTAAATGCTTGCCTTTTCACCCTCCAATAAGTTTAATGAGGGATGCCTAGCACCTTTTCCCCGGTTTTAAAGCAAGATCACTTACTGACTTATAGATTTGTGCCCATCGACAGCCTGACAGTTGTGCAATAAAGATGTGAGAACATAACAGGATCCATGACATGGGTGTGATGGCCACAGATCTGGCCAGTTTGATCCGATTTCTATTTACAAATCTATTGCTGAGGGTTTTAAAAGGCTGATTTTGGCTTGCTTGCCCTGCTTTCTATCAGAAATGACCATGGAAAGAGCCTGGGTGTGACCACGCTGTTTAAATCACCACCATTAAAATCAGCAGCTCAAATCCCATAAAAAAAAGATGCTCTGCTTACACTTTAAAAAGTACAATTTCATCATGCGAAGGCCCTGATAAACTTCATGCTGCTCAGGGTTTGTGATGTCAGAGCCATGAAATATTTCCTGCTGATAACATAATAGCTGAGAAACAGGAGTTTTGGGAGGGGTTTGGGGTTTTGTTTGCTTTGCGTGGATGCTGTATGAGGTTTATAGTGGGAAAACAATTAACTCGAGGGGCTGGAAAAGCGAGTGGCAGTGGGCTACCGTGTAACCGCAGAAACGCGGGGCAATATTTCACCCGGTGTCACCTGTGACAGCAATCAAACAGCAAGGCCTAGCAGGGAACCACATATTAAATAGCTGCCGCGACGGGCGAGTCCAGTATCAAAATAAGTAGGAAGGGGAGGACACATGTACTCCCTGGGAAAGTGAGGAGGTAGCTGTGGGGTTCACCTCCCGGGGAGGGGTCGGTTTTGATGGTTGCTTGCCCCGGTTTCCACCGGGGATGGAATGCAGCCGGCATCTTTCCTTCCAGGTGGGCTCGGGGGTG